>OZ022592.1:16750460-16770460 GCA_963669155.1 Arbacia lixula | reverse complement strand
ATTCAAGAAATTTAACCCAGTTTCGAACCGAATTGGAAATCGCTCTCTTCCTTCCCTTTCCGGTAGGTTTGGGAAACCCCGCTGACCAAGTGTTATCGATATTGTGATCTTTTGTTATGTTTGCTTTCACTTATTGAAGGTTATTTCCTTGACGACCCCGGAGTGCAAACTTGCGCAATACTTTCTCTTCTGTCCCCTGAAACTCCCCTAAAGTAAAGCGATGGTCCCTGATCATAATTTTCCAGTGAACATACAAAGAATAACCCACAATGAATCATAATATGAATTGTTACATGCCTTGTCTCAAAATACTAGTCCCTCAAATGAACGATTCGCATTCCGAAAACGAGAGGGGGGGGGGAGGGAGCAAGAGACAGAGAAACAGGGAGAGAGAGAGAGAGAGAGAGAGAGAGAGAGAGAGAGAGAGAGAGAGAGAGGAAGAGAGAGAGAGAGAGATAAACAAAAGAGAAAGAGAGGTGCAATTACTTTAGAAAAAACATGTTCTTCAACTTCTTCAGTAATGTGCATTTATGCAGAAGGGGTGAAGTGGTTACCAAGGAGATAGACTCATTTCGTCAGGAGATGGCTGAACTGAAGGATCTGTTAGCAATACTCCCGGTAATAAAGTGTCTGAGTGCATCATGACATACGAGGTATAATTGTGTGTACGTGTGCGTGCGTGCGTGTGTGTGTGTGTGTGTGAGTGTATGTGAGTGTGTGTGAGTGTGTGTGTGTGAGTGTGTGTGTGCGTGTGTGTATGTATGTGAGTGTGTGTGTGTGTGTGTGTGTGTGTGTGTGTGTGTGTGTGTGTGTGTGTGAGTGTGTGTGTGTGAGTGTGTGTGTGTTTAGGAGAGGGTGAGTGGTGAGGGTTACTTTGGTTCTCTTTTTTTTTAAGAATTTCCCTTCTCTTTCTCTCATCTTCCCCAAACACAGTGATCAGGATCAACGGGGTTCCTGGTACATCCTGCCAACAAAGTTGATAATTATAAGCGCATGCGCACTGTGCGTTTGATTCTGATTGGTCTGATTGCACGCGAAGCAATACTTTTATCTCAAATCCCTCCCTGTCGTCTGCGATGAACATGATATCACCGCTGATCAGCTACTGACATCACTCTTGATTCAGCCGACGTTAGGAGTACACCCAAAACTTGATTTCTCCTCCACACTGACGAGATATCTCGATTTTGCGTCCTTTGCTGATTTCAGTTTGGAAGCTCGCTAAATTTCGAACAGCATCACTATGAGGGTCTTTGCAGAATTGGTATTGGTTACCGCTGCTGTGGTTTGCTTCACTTGTTCATCTTTAGCTGTTAATGCATCTGGTAAGTAAACCACCTTATGAACGTTTATTAAATAGTACGTTTATTGAATAAAATTAACGAATATTATTTTTTTTATATGATCAAACATGGCTTAGGGAAAGGTGAAATTTTGAGAAT
Organism: Arbacia lixula; assembly: GCA_963669155.1. Lineage (NCBI taxonomy): Eukaryota > Metazoa > Echinodermata > Echinoidea > Arbacioida > Arbaciidae > Arbacia > Arbacia lixula. The sequence continues at coordinate 16,769,018 of OZ022592.1, read as the reverse complement.
TTGGGAAATTTTTGAGAACGTAAAACAAAGTAATAAGAATAAAGAGGGTAATTAAAAAAAAGAGAGACAGACAAGTAGAGAGAAAAGGGAGAAAAAGGAGGATATGGAGAAGGCGAGCGACAGAAAGAGAGCAATAGATGGAAGTGGGAGAAAATGAGCGAGAGAGAGGGAGAGAGAGAGAGTGGGGACGAGAGAGAGAGTGGGGGACGAGATAGAGAGAGAGAGAGAGAGAGAGAGAGAGAGAGAGAGAGAGAGAGAGGTGAGAATTAGCGGATGAGTGAGTGAAAGAGAGAGGAGAGAGGAGAGAAAACAAGTAAATGAGGAGACAGAGAGAGAGAGAGAGAGAGAGAGGAACAGAGAAATAAGAAGATAGATTGTAGGAACGGAGAGCGAGAGAGCTACCAAAAGAGATGAGAAGAAGGGAGTGAATATGATCAATTGAAAGAGAGCACAATGAAAACAAAAAAAGAGGAGGGAGAGGGGGACAGTGAGAGGGAGTCAGATAGAAAAATAGACAGATGCAGGGAAAAAGAAAGAGAAGGCATGAGGGAGGGACAGAGAAAGGTCGAAATATGAAGAGGCAGAGAGAAAGAGAGAGAGAGAGAGAGAGACAAAAAAATACCAACTTAAAATCATTCCCGCTTCTCCTTAATGTACATCCATGCAGAAGAGGGTGATGAAGCGGTTACCAAGGAGACCATGGACTCATTGCGTCAGGAGATGGCTGAACTGAAGGATCTGTTAGCAGTACTTCAGGTAATTAAGTCTTTGAGTGTATCATGTGAATTTATTCACAAGTAACTCACATAATTCCCGTTGAGCGAGTTTTTTTTTCTTGCACGTTAAGGGTTATAGCAAAGTCGATCCGAATACAATAATCACTGACGTGGCTTATTAAAGCATATTTATGCTTACCAATCCTACAATAATTCGGACAAATTCTTTGCCCTCTTGTGGGTTGAACGTTTGATATATATGAATTTGTTATTCAGATTTTGTAGTTTTTCATGGAAGTTGGCAATAAAAGGAAAAGGTATCACTGCATCCATTTTGTTCCTCATTTGGTATGTTTTTCCCCCATTTTCTTTCGCTGCTTGTATTGTCCTTTACCATAATTCCAAACATATTACTTTTTGTCGAAATCCATTCTTTGAAGGCCCTTGCAGCGTATCGTCTCATAACAATAATTATATATAAATCATGTTGCTAATTCTCTCATCTGATTGGTTGATAGATAATGTAAATACATGTTTAACCATTCTGTCCCAGAGCGGTCAATAGCAACTACTAAATGCCATTGACCGGTCAATACCTTTCTTGCATAAGTTTGCCTAAACAGGAAGAAGTGCAAAGAAATGTGCACGCCAGCTGATAAATGATAGACCCCCATCTTCATTGCAGCATGACGTCACAATAGGCTATATACCCGTTGCCGTCCGCGCATTTTCCACGCAAGCACGCCTGACCTCTATGCAAAAGTAACTGCAACAGTGTGCGTGGTACAAATACGGTTTTGCTCCGGAAATGTCATATTATTTTAACGGTTGAAGGCTCCAAATATGATTTACATTTTTAGCATCGATCACAGTATTCAATAAGATATGTACAAAAAATAGATATAATGCTCTGATAATCTACAAATAGTCAAACTATCGAGCAGCGGGGGAAAAAAAACTTGCTTCAATTCCTCGGCTTGCAACCCATGATACTATGATGGTCAGGCTAGGCCGTAGGGGCCTACATGAACTTCTGGTTTTGCAAATATAGACAATGTTTTCGTTTTATGATTATTTTCCTATTCATTCCTGTATAGTATTTAATAACTCTCCGAAAGTTCTGTTTATTGTTCAACAAACAAAGCTCATCACCAGATCACTACTTTGTCTTGAATTATTGAGTGTTGTTTACCATGTAATTGAACAAACAGAATCACGTGATCAACCACCACGTCGACTCGGAGGGCGATTTGTCGAGACAAGCCGCAGAGGGCAGCATCTCAAAACTGATTCGAACTCGGCGAGATTCTGACTCGGCTGTTTCCCCGCGCCGCCCATTTACGAATATCTCCGATACTGATACCGAGGATCCGAACCAAAGCCGAATACTCTTCGATTACCACTCGACAATACCCGTCGGTAAGAATAAACATAATCACCGAGACAGAACATCTCTCCCTAATTTCATAAGAATTTATGTTCTATGTCTATTAAACAGAGTGTCCTATTTTCAAAAGTCATGAAACTCGGCAGGAATTAGCAGCATATATACCCTAACAATAACGTGTACGAAATCTCTTATTATAGCTTTTCAAGAATTTCCAAGAGAAGTGACAAACCATATCCTTGTTTAGTTTTGAGTCGCAGCAAGCAGAGTCTACATTCATAATATTGTCCCTCTCAGTGCACGATACGAACATTGCTACCATTGGGCGCACGCACCGGGAAGCACGCACCGGCATGACCGGGAAGAAAAGTTCTAATGAGTATCTATTCCTCCATTTTCCGTGTTTTCACAATTTTTTTTTACCTACAAAAGGGACATCAGTCACCCCATCCTATACACGTAAATTTTTTCTTAATAGAAACGTTAGAATATGTTTTAAGGACATGTGAAAATTCAAGTTGAATGTTTATGTAGAAAGATACTTGGCATGCTGGGGCTAACCCCCCCCCCCCCCCCCCCCCTCCCTTCCCCTCGCTATTTGATTATTATTAAAGATCCTTTCTCAGGCCTTCATAATGATTCCTAAAACGTTTTAGTCCAAGTCTAACGTTTCATTCATAAATGTTACCTCCATTCAACTCTGTGGAGCTCAAGTCGAATATGCCTACTCGTCTGGTACACGACCAATACCAAATGAGTAGCATAAAGGCAATACTCTTATTAAGGAGAAAAATGCAAAACGACATTTGAATTTAAGGATACGGGTCTAACGTCTTACGACGTATTGCAAATGTTACAAAATGTAGCAAACGACAGAACATAAAAAGTCATGTCTGCACTGGATGAATCAATTTTTGTCATGAAGTGATAATGTATCACCTTTGTGATATTACACATTAAATAGTGTACTAAATGGGCAACAGGCTAAAAATGTTTCAAACTTTGCTCTTCAAATACGGACACATAAATGCAGGACCCTAAACTGTATTTTAGTTCCGTCTGATGATAATCTTATTGTTGAAAACAAATGTTCCAATTTGAAAGTGGATTTTGTTTTGGTGTGCTCGATCACTTCGGAATCCTTAGCCATGTTAGCCGTGAATGCGTAAAAAAAAACCCGGCATGTATTGTGTGAAAGATATATATTTATTCAGAAATGGAGTCCTATGTAGTAAAGGGCTAGTATGCAATTAAAGGCCACGCCGTCTCGCGCTTCCTTCCTTTCTCTAGGAGGCACAATTTACACACACTGGGGGAGGTCCGACTGTCCGGATGGAGCTGAGCTCGTCTATACCGGTAAGTGCTGTATAGATTTAAATATATTTACGCATTGAATAAAAAAAAAAACATGTGTAAGGGATAGTCTCATTGAAGTTAAGTTGGTTTTAATAAAAGCAGAAACATGAAAGAAACATAGAAATGAAGGCTTGAAGAAGATCCGTCAAAGGATTAGAAATTTTTTATCTTTTGACATTTCAATTTTGTGACGTCACGTGCGAGTTCTCCCATATGTTGTATGCAGTATAATTACATAAATTGTTTTTTTTTTTCTGTTTTTGACAACGGAAGTTGTTCTTTTTTTCATAGAGATATGTGTGCTAAAACGTGTTTCTTATGATGTATCAAGTGCACAGGTAGATTAGATCATGCATATCTTTTTGAGAAAATCGACATTTTGAAAAGAAAATTGCACCTCGCAAGTGACGTCACAGAATTTTTTTTTTTTTAAAAGATCATAACTTTCTTATCCTTTGACGGATTTTCATCAACCCTTCACTAATATGATTCTTTCATGTTTATGCTTTTAATAAAACCAACTTAATTTCAGGGTGGACTATCCCTTTAATAATCGATCATACATAACGCATAAAGAAATGTCGTCCCATGATGCACCACGCAGCCACAGTCAGATTTTGTGAAGTATAGATAGATATATAGTCACGGAATTTCAAAATCCCTGTTTGATTCTACAATTATGGGATGACTTCTCCTTAAACGCGGTATGGATAATTAACGTGCACATAAACTGATCGACTTGAAATATCAAATGATAACACTAGGCCAACTGTTATTTAAGAACCGGGGCATTCTTCACGGTTAGGCTCAAATGGAATGGAACGTATTCACATATTCACAGATTTAATTACGAGGTTTTGACCAACTATTAAACTGTGAATTGCGTAATTAAACGGGGTACCAATGGCCGGTGTGATCATATATTTACGACCTATAATACATCTTATTCCTTGTGTATATTGTTTCACCATACAGCTCCCATAGAGTATCAGTTTGTCTCTCAAAGAGCCTAAGACAACAAGAATATAAACGTCATTTTATTTTGATACATTTTGCTGAAATGGTCAACTTGAATAAGTTGGTTTGGACTGGAAATCCTTTCTTCGGGATTTCACACTGGAATTAGGCCAAAACTATGGGTCGCCAAATGTGAGAAGTTTCCGGGAATTTCATCGTTTCTGTAATATTTTTTTTATGAATTTCTCCATTAGGTACAACTGCGGGCGCCTACTATTCACATACAGGAGGTGGATCGCACTTCCTATGTTTGCCGCTGGAACCTATCTATGATGAATTCGAAACGACGGCACACGCGAGTCGATCCCTCGTGTACTCTGCGGAATTCGAAACTAGCACCGGGCCGTCGTTGAGTGACCTTCATGATCAAACGCCTGCGTGCGCGATCTGCCGCGCGCCGCCAACGCGCTTAACGAAACTCGTGGTCCCAGCGCGCAATGACTGCCCGTCAGCAGAATGGCGGCTTGAGTATAAAGGATATCTAATGTCGTCGTTGTACACTAACAAAGCGCGCACAGATTACATCTGTATGGACAGGGACGCGGAAGCGATCCCGGGGACTGTAGGCAATCAGCATGGTGCACTGTTCTACCACGTGGAGGCCCGCTGTTTGAGCGGGGGAGGGCTGCCATGCGGTCCGTACGTGAACGGATATGAGCTTACATGCGCCGTTTGCACCATATGAGCGAAAAAGTTAAACCAGGGTCTGAATTTACAAAGAAGCAAAGAAACGTAAAGATGGTATATTCTTGATTGGTAGATCGACATATGTAAATGTTACATTTACAAGTAGGACTATATACCGTATGTAACACACCTTTCCTGTGACAGCAATGGTTAATATAAAGCAACATTTGTGTAAACTCCCAGTATGTTAGCATTGGGAGGGTGAAACCAATGAAATGATACGAGAGAATTAAGGAAAGTTTTTAAACTGCGTTTATTTCGAATTCGATGTGTCAGTAGTCATAGTGGCTGAGAGGTTAAATGACAGATTTTTTTTTTTTTTTTTTTTTTTTTGGTTAACTCTGTGAGTGGTACATGTGACTTTTTTTCACAATATAATCCACATCGAGCATTGTTTTGCCTGGCAAATGAGGAGTTAATATTCTACTCATCTGTGTACATCTTCCTTCAACGTAAATGGTAGCCATTACTTTACTAACCGAATCTTGATTCATGTAATTGGTTGGCAGTCATGAACTAAACGAAACCAAAAAAGTAAGCCCCCCCCAAAAAAAAAAAAATAAAAATAATAATAATAAAAAAATAATACTAAAAAAAATAGCATAACTTTTTATTGCAGAAATTTTGAGCAATGAAACTTGGCAAGAATGTTTCTTTACTGATTGACTAACTTCCGTGTGAAAATAACATTAATCCACATAGTCATGCATGAGTGAGCACACATTATAGGAAAATTGTCACATTTCGAAAGTCACAAGAGTCAGTTTTGAGGGTCTGTAAAACAAGATTTTGTTCAATCCCGTTTCTTTCGTTATAATGCTGCTGTTGTTTGATCATCCAGTGTTTGCCTGTACACCTATTTTGACACTTTTCACGTCTTTTCACGGTTGACTGAGCACAATTTTAGGGGGAAAATTGCTCTGTTGAGCCCTTCCTACATTACATCTCCCATTCACTTTATTGAATGAATATTGCAAACATGTATCATCACATGCTGTGTGAACAGAAGAGGAAGACGCCATATGTCATGGTTGGTGAGCACACTTTAAAGATGAAGTAAAAATTCCTGATACACTGTATTTAACCTTTTCCCGGGCTATATAGGGTTAACCCCCCCCCCCCCCCCACACACACACACACAAGATATCGACCGCTGATTGCGTAATCGCGATGAAAATTAGCACGTATGTCACCAATGACGTAATCTCCACAATTCAATTTTCAATTGCACCAAAATTATTCAATTTTTTTTTTATTAATTATGCTAATTAATGCATAAAATCGTAATTTGGTTGTAAATCTTTAAATATAGCCCCAAAACTGCTAATTTTCAGTCCAAACAGTCTTCTTAGGATTATTATTAGATAAGGATTTCAAAAAATGGCAATATCAAATTGTATCTTATGTATTCTATTTTTTTTAATGTATTTCCTTGTTTTTTCGACTTTGTTTTTCATTGTTTTTTCGATGTAAAATCGTTGGCAACACTGTTTCAGTCATAAATTGCATGAAATCTATTGTTTTTCATCAGTAATAATAAAAACAGTGATACATTTATGAATTTTGGCTAGATACAGAATTTGCATTGAATTTGTACATGAAATCAAGTTTTGAGCAAATTTTGGGTCCGACATGCACATACAAAATGTTACGTAACCTCAAAACTGCATACTCCCACGCCGCAAATTTGATCTTAAAAGTTGCGCGAGACTTGGAGGAATATAGCCATGACATGACGCGGCGCAATATTCTCGCGTTACAAATTTATCGCGTAATTATTTACTAATAATTTTATTATGTTAGCATGGTGTGTGTATCATTCTATACATTAACGACTCTCTCAAACCTTTTCTGATACTGTGATCGATATTGCATGGTTGAGTGAACACAATATTAAAGGTCCAATGAGGATATTCAATTCCATGATAATTATGGTATACATGTATTTTCAGGTAAATGAGAGGTGAATGTCTCTTATCTTGCTGAATGTGTGTCATTCTGTTCAATATGTTGACACTAAAGATGAAATACAGGCTGTGGCATGATAAAACATGTACTAGGTATAGAAGAGAATGGGAAAATAAGGAGAGTGGGATAGTGAGATGAGTACGGAGATGGAGAGTGATGAAGGAAAGATAGAGGAAATTTAGAGAGAAGAAAGACAGGGGGAGGTAGAGTAAGAGAAATATGGGTTCAGAATTAAACATGAGAGTGAGCGAGAGGTTTTTGTGTGGGGGAGGGGGAGGGAGGGGGGATTTGAGAGGAAATGAAGGAGGGATTCATATGGAGAATTGGAAAGGGAGAGAGGTGAAAAGGGGGGGGGGGGGGCAAACACAGAGGAAAAGGCAAGAGGTGAGATGAATACAAAGAGTAGACATGAGGCATAGAGAGGGACATACAAGCAGAAAAAGCAAGAGAGGGAAGTGTGATGGGGGAGGGGGGTTTGAGAGGAAATGAGGGTGGGATACATATGGAAGTTGGGAACGGAGAGGGACAAGTTGAAAGGGGGGGGGGGGGGTGGCAAACAGAGAGAAAAAGACAGGAGTGATATAAAGACAAAGAGTACCAATGAGGAATAAAGAGAGAAACAGGCAGAAAAACCAAGAGAAGCGTGATAGTGAGAATGGGGAAGAAAGAGAGAGGCAAAAAAAACAAGATTCATAAAGTGAGGAGCAGAAGAGGGAGAGAAGCAGCAACAAAATGAATAGAGAGAAGAGAACATGATGTCACTTCACAGCGGAGACACAAAAATTATAAGAGAGCTCAAAAATAAGGAGTGACATCCAGAGAAAGAAAGAAAGAATTCTGAGAGAGCAATAATCTATCAATTCGCCAAAATACAGGAATTCTCACCCAATATTTTTAATACAAATAATGATTTTATATTTCTACAAGAAAACACAATGATTATGACAAAATATAATCAAAACAATTTTCAGAATTTCTTTTAAAGTATGTCTTTTATTTCAGTTTTTATCACATGATATTAAAGTATAAAATCTTACTTGTATCTTGTATCAAAACTATTGCACAATCAATCATATCACGCACATATCTTATGAATACATTCCAGTACTTTAGTATGAATCACCTCATTGTATTAGCTAATCGATCAAAAATCTTAATTTATAATTCATTAGGTCTTGCCAGTTTTTTAATATGTCTCCAATGACATGACTCATAAAAGTTTCCATAAGCAGGAGGCATCCACAAGCTCACAAACATTTTGAGCATTTCATTAAATCAAGACACCTTTGAAGAAGTCCTTTTTAACATTCTCTCTTACTGCAAACTATCACTTTTGGTATGTTAATTTCATCAGATCAAGCTGAGACAAATCCTAATCATTTGTTAATACATCTGGCTCTACTGTCTTCAAGAACTCAAAGAATTTCTTTTGTAATTCATCATGTTCCGCAATATTAAACTTCTCCATTTCATAACATTAATGGGAGCTTCCAGCTTTCAAACACGATGCAATTCCTTTTATAATAGCAATTTATAACATTCTGGACAGGAAAATCTTGAATCCTGTTAACACTTGTTTCCAGAGTTTCTTATGGAAGAACGATCTATTGTATTTCCTTGATTTTGCATCACTAAGCTAGTTTGTTATTTGAGACCAATTTGCTAATCCATTATTACTCAGCTAATTTGCTAATAAATGGACTCGCTGATAAAAACCTGAGCTTGTTTGTTATGAAAGATGGTTTTGATATTGCATTAAACATTACTTGGTTTATTTGCTATGAAAGATGGTTTAAGTGATGTAGTCGTGAGCTTGTTTTGTTATGAAAGATGGTGTTGATATTGCATTAAACATTTCTCAGTTTATTTGCTATGAAAAATGGTTTAAGTGATGTAGTCCCGAGTCTTGTTATGAAATATATTTTTGATATTGCATTAAACATTAACGCGTGGGGTGAAATCTGGCACCTCTCCCTCCTGAGGCTCTAGGGGTGGAAGTCTAACACCAAGAGGGGTGCGTGGTGGTGACACACCCTTGGTAGCTTGCCCCCCTTCCTCCACCCCTCCTCCGTTCAGCTGCTCCTTCTTCGTGGGGGCCTTGGCGTTTGGGGAGGGCGTACCCGCGGGAGGTGCCCCGGCCGTGAAGGTCTGCAACTCGACACTGATGTCGCTGGAGTTGTGCTCGATGTCAGAGTGAGGGGCGCCCCCAGTCAGGTGGGCAGCGTGGTGGTGACTACCCCCCCTTTGGTGGTGGGCGATCATCAGCTTGGAGTTCTGCTGCCGGGTTTCAGCCGCATGCATCAGGCACATGTTGGACGACAGCGACAACTACATAGGCGAGAAATACAAGGTTCTTTGACTCTTAAAAACTAACTGTACCATACACATTACAGTAGTATGGGAGAAATACAAGGTTCTTTGACTCTTAAATACTTACTGTACCATACAAATTACAGTAGTAGGGTAGAAATACAAGGTTCTTTGACTCTTAAATACTTACTGTACCATACAAATTACAGTAGTAGGGGAGAAATACAAGGTTCTTTGACTCTTAAATACTTACTGTACGATACAAATTACAGTAGTATGGGAGAAATACAAGGTTCTTTGACTCTCAAATACTTACTGTACCATACAAATTACAGTAGTGGGGGTGAATGCAAGGTTCTTTGACTCTTAAATACTTATTGTACCATACAAATTACAGTAGTATGGGAGAAATACAAGGTTATTTGACTATTAAATACTTACTCTACCATACAAATTACAGTAGTATGTAAGAAATACAAGGTTCTTTGACTCTTAAATACTTACTGTACCATACAAATTACAGTAGTATGGGAGAAATACAAGGTTATTTGACTCTCAAATACTTACTGTACCATACAAATTACAGTAGTAGGGGAGAAATACAAGGTTCTTTGACTCTTAAATACTTACTGTACCATACAAATTACAGTAGTGGGGGTGAATGCAAGGTTCTTTGACTCATAAATACTTACTGTACCATACAAATTACAGTAGTGGGGTGAATGCAAGGTTTTTTGACTCTTAAATACTTACTGTACCATACAAATTACAGTAGTAGGGTAGAAATACAAGGTTCTTTGACTCTTAAATACTTACTGTACCATACAAATTACAGTAGTAGGGTAGAAATACAAGGTTCTTTGACTCTTAAATACTTACTGTACCATACAAATTACAGTAGTAGGGGAGAAATACAAGGTTCTTTGACTCTTAAATACTTACTGTACCATACAAATTACAGTAGTATGGGAGAAATACAAGGTTCTTTGACTCTCAAATACTTACTGTACCATACAAATTACAGTAGTGGGGGTGAATGCAAGGTTCTTTGACTCTTAAATACTTATTGTACCATACAAATTACAGTAGTATGGGAGAAATACAAGGTTATTTGACTCTTAAATACTTACTCTACCATACAAATTACAGTAGTATGTAAGAAATACAAGGTTCTTTGACTCTTAAATACTTACTGTACCATACAAATTACAGTAGTATGGGAGAAATACAAGGTTATTTGACTCTCAAATACTTACTGTACCATACAAATTACAGTAGTAGGGGAGAAATACAAGGTTCTTTGACTCTTAAATACTTACTGTACCATACAAATTACAGTAGTGGGGGTGAATGCAAGGTTCTTTGACTCTTAAATACTTATTGTACCATACAAATTACAGTAGTATGGGAGAAATACAAGGTTATTTGACTCTTAAATACTTACTCTACCATACAAATTACAGTAGTATGTGAGAAATACAAGGTTGTTTGACTCTTAAATACTTACTGTACCATATAAATTACAGTAGTATGGGAGAAATACAAGGTTCTTTGACTCTCAAATACTTACTGTACCATACAAATTACAGTAGTAGGGGAGAAATACAAGGTTCTTTGACTCTTAAATACTTACTGTACCATACAAATTACAGTAGTAGGGGAGAAATACAAGGTTCTTTGACTCTTAAATACTTACTGTACCATACAAATTACAGTAGTATGGGAGAAATACAAGGTTATTTGACTCTTAAATACTTACTCTACCATACAAATTACAGTAGTATGGGAGAAATACAAGGTTCTTTGACTTTCAAATACTTCCTGTACCATACAAATTACAGTAGTATGGGAGAAATACAAGGTTCTTTGACTCTTAAATACTTACTGTACCATACAAATTACAGTATTAGGGGAGAAATACAAGGTTGACTCTTAAATACTTACTCTACCATACAAATTACAGTAGTATGGGAGAAATACAAGGTTCTTTGACTCTCAAATACTTACTGTACCACACAAATTACAGTAGTAGGGGATATACAAGGTTCTTTGACTCTCAAATACTTACTGTACCATACAAATTACAGTAGTATGGGAGAAATACAAGGTTCTTTGACTCTTAAATACTTACTGTACCATACAAATTACAGTAGTATGGGAGAAATACAAGGTTATTTGACTCTTAAATACTTACTGTACCATACAAATTACAGTAGTATGGGAGAAATACAAGGTTCTTTGACTCTCAAATACTTACTGTACCATACAAATTACAGTAGTAGGGGAGAAATACAAGGTTCTTTGACTCTTAAATACTTACTGTACCATACAAATTACAGTAGTATGGGAGAAATACAAGGTTCTTTGACTCTCAAATACTTACTGTACTATACAAATTACAGTAGTATGGGAGAAATACAAGGTTATTTGAATCTTAAATACTTACTCTACCATACAAATTACAGTAGTATGGGAGAAATACAAGGTTCTTTGACTCTCAAATACTTACTGTACCACACAAATTACAGTAGTAGGGGAGAAATACAAGGTTCTTTGACTCTCAAATACTTACTGTACCATACAAAATACAGTAGTAGGGGAGAAATACAAGGTTCTTTGACTCTCAAATACTTACTGTACCACACAAATTACAGTAGTATGGGAGAAATACAAGGTTCTTTGACTCTTAAATACTTACTGTACCATACAAATTACAGTAGTAGGGGAGAAATACAAGGTTCTTTGACTCTTAAATACTTACTGTACCATACAAATTACAGTAGTATGGGAGAAATACAAGGTTCTTTGACTCTTAAATACTTACTGTACCATACAAATTACAGTAGTATGGGAGAAATACAAGGTTATTTGACTCTTAAATACTTACTCTACCATACAAATTACAGTAGTATGGGAGAAATACAAGGTTCTTTGACTCTCAAATACTTACTGTACCACACAAATTACAGTAGTAGGGGAGAAATACAAGGTTCTTTGACTCTCAAATACTTACTGTACCATACAAATTACAGTAGTAGGGGAGAAATACAAGGTTCTTTGACTCTCAAATACTTACTGTACCACACAAATTACAGTAGTAGGGGAGAAATACAAGGTTCTTTGACTCTTAAATACTTACTGTACCATACAAATTACAGTAGTAGGGGAGAAATAAAAGGTTCTTTGACTCTCCAATACTTACTGTACCATACAAATTACAGTAGTATGGGAGAAATACAAGGTTCTTTGACTCTTAAATACTTACTGTACCATACAAATTACAGTAGTATGGGAGAAATACAAGGTTATTTGACTCTTAAATACTTACTCTACCATACAAATTACAGTAGTATGGGAGAAATAAAAGGTTCTTTGACTCTCAAATACTTACTGTACCATACAAATTACAGTAGTATGGGAGAAATACAAGGTTCTTTGACTCTTAAATACTTACTGTACCATACAAATTACAGTAGTATGGGAGAAATACAAGGTTCTTTGACTCTTAAATACTTACTGTACCATACAAATTACAGTAGTAGGGGAGAAATACAAGGTTCTTTGACTCTTAAATACTTACTGTACCATACAAATTACAGTAGTATGGGAGAAATACAAGGTTATTTGACTCTTAAATACTTACTGTACCATACAAATTACAGTAGTATGGGAGAAATACAAGGTTATTTGACTCTTAAATACTTACTCTACCATACAAATTACAGTAGTATGGGAGAAATACAAGGTTCTTTGACTCTCAAATACTTACTGTACCACACAAATTACAGTAGTAGGGGAGAAATACAAGGTTCTTTGACTCTCAAATACTTACTGTACCATACAAATTACAGTAGTAGGGGAGAAATACAAGGTTCTTTGACTCTCAAATACTTACTGTACCACACAAATTACAGTAGTAGGGGAGAAATACAAGGTTCTTTGACTCTTAAATACTTACTGTACCATACAAATTACAGTAGTAGGGGAGAAATAAAAGGTTCTTTGACTCTCCAATACTTACTGTACCATACAAATTACAGTAGTATGGGAGAAATACAAGGTTCTTTGACTCTTAAATACTTACTGTACCATACAAATTACAGTAGTATGGGAGAAATACAAGGTTATTTGACTCTTAAATACTTACTCTACCATACAAATTACAGTAGTATGGGAGAAATAAAAGGTTCTTTGACTCTCAAATACTTACTGTACCATACAAATTACAGTAGTATGGGAGAAATACAAGGTTCTTTGACTCTTAAATACTTACTGTACCATACAAATTACAGTAGTATGGGAGAAATACAAGGTTCTTTGACTCTTAAATACTTACTGTACCATACAAATTACAGTAGTAGGGGAGAAATAAAAGGTTCTTTGACTCTTAAATACTTACTGTACCATACAAATTACAGTAGTAGGGGAGAAATAAAAGGTTCTTTGACTCTTAAATACTTACTGTACCATACAAATTACAGTAGTATGGGAGAAATACAAGGTTCTTTGACTCTTAAATACTTACTGTACCATACAAATTACAGTAGTTACCAAAGTGGTGTTGCCTGCTTGCCTACTCAAAGGAAGTTGGAGTTTATTCATAGCTCCTCAAGTTTTTTTCATACAGCAGATTATTCGGGAGTTGCGCTGCTAGTCCACAAATATGTCCGGTTCAGTATAGAACAGGTGAAGGGTTTGGGTCTCTTTTATGTTCCACAAGAACAATTTTCCATAAGTTATACACAGAATTCCCATAAAGCGGGTTTGCATAGGACACACATGGTTAACTGACCCTTGATTTGCTGTCAGCATCATCGTACGAGAGTCTTCCGTCCATGATCGGCCCGTTGTAGTCGCTGTTCCGGACCACAAAGAGCCGCGGCTCAGTCTCAGGCCCCGGCTGGAAAGTCAGTTTGTGCACGGAGCGCGCGATGATGCACGGACCGTGGATCTCCTCCCGCGTATGTGCGTTGGTGGCCACGCCCTGGGTGGGGAACAAACACATCATTTAAATTCCATCACTCAAACAGATAAATGTTCTTTGTTTAAACTTGAATCATAAAAGACTTCATGCAAGGTAGAGAGGATTGTAGAATTGTACACTTGGTTTTCACATCACCAAATTAGCTTTCCATAGCTCACAATCAGAAAAGGTGAATAAAACAGGCCATCAGGCAGCCGGAAAGAGCGACAATGACCGCTTCTATTTTCAATCATTACTCATTTAGACATTATAATTTCCATATATGGACAATTCCATGAAAGCATTAACCCAGTCCACCAATCTATGGTTTGGGGATATAAACTTTGAAATCAAGCATCAAAAATAAAAGATGCATCAGATGAAAAGGCATCAATTTCTACACAAGATGAATCTATTTAGGGCATTTAGTGACATGTATTAGTTTCGTAATAATTCTTCAAAGAAAAATAGAGGGGTCTTTTGATCACTTTATCTTCAAATTGGCAACGCACTGCAAAGGTCGCAATCACACTCTTCAAATTGGCACAACAATTGTTGGTTAAAAAGTGTATGTTTTAGATGTTATGTTAATTTATAATGGAATGAAAGTTCTGTGTGTAATAAAAATCACATTTCAAATGGAAAGTGTTGTCAATTTAAAGACAAATAGTGATCATTTTTGCTCTCAATAGACCTTTGTCCCAAGTGAGTAAAAAAAAGCTCACGTTGACGAGGATGACGTCGTCCATGGTGGCATCGATGTTGAACTGATATTTCATCTCCATGAGGTCTGCCAAGTAGCCTCGCTCAAGGTGCAGCTTGACTTTCTCCTGGGTCCAGCCCTGCAGGAGAAATGTGAGAGTACCATCAAGATACAGTCACAGTCATTCACGGCAGGGAGAAAACGGCAATATGTGACCTGGCTGCTGGTTCAACACAAGCTACAGTCACAGTCATTCACAGCAGGGAGAAAATGGTGATATGTGACCTAGCTGCTGGTTCAACACAAGCTACAGTCACAGTCATTCACAGCAGGGAGAAAATGGTGATATGTGACCTGGCTGCTGGTTCAACACAAGCTATACAGTCAGTCATTCACAGTAGGGAGAAAATGGCAATATGTCACCCGACTGCTGGTTCAACACAAGCTATACAGTCACAGTCATTCACAGCAGGGAGAAAATGGTGATATGTGACCTAGCTGCTGGTTCAACACAAGCTATACAGTCACAGTCATTCACAGTAGGGAGAAAATTGTGATATGTGACCTAGCTGCTGGTTCAACACAAGCTATACAGTCACAGTCATTCACAGTAGGGAGAAAATTGTGATATGTGACCTAGCTGCTGATTCAACACAAGCTACAGTCACAGTCATTCACAGCAGGGAGAAAATGGTGATATGTGACCTAGCTGCTGGTTCAACACAAGCTACAGTCATAGTCATTCAAAGTGGGGAGAAAATGGTGATATGTGACCTAGCTGCTGGTTCAACACAAGCTACAGTCATAGTCATTCAAAGTGGGGAGAAAATGGTGATATGTGACCTAGCTACTGGTTCAATACAAGCTACAGTCACAGTCACTCACAGTAGGGAGAAAATGGTGATATGTGACCTGGCTGCTGGTTCAACACAAGCTATACAGTCACAGTCATTCGGTCATTCGGAAGTTGCGGCCGAGGTGCTACTTGAATATCCATTGGTTTGCTTAAGCCACAGGAAATAAAAGAAAAATAACTGAGCTCCTCCATATCTTTATCTAACGTATGGAGCTTAGAGCATGGACACTACCACAATGTCCATGGTATGGATCCAACTAATGAACAAAAATATATCAATGAGGGATATAAAACAAATATCTTATGATCTTCATTCGGGATCTTGAGGAATCTACTGGTCCCCTTGGTATCATTTCCCCTCGACCTGCGTTCTCGGGGGAAAAAAGTACAGCACGCCCTCTACTTCACCTCGGGAGCAAATAGATTCCACAAGATCCCTCATGATCATGAAATATTTGTATATTGAATGCGGATCCGAGCACCCACCTGGTATGCCATCTGCTCCATCACAAGAGGGGTTGCAATCCTGATGGCCACAACGCGCCACAAGCGGTACTCCAGTGATGGATAGAGGGTGAAGGTGTCAATAGCCGTATGCATGTCCTCTGATGTGATGAAGTACGCCTATACACACCAGAAAGGAAAAGGAAAATGCGACGTGTCACAAGGGGAAAAGAAGGAGCTTTGTGGCAATTGAAGTTTACAGACAGGGTGTCCTATTTTGCAAAAATTATTAAATGATGTACACAGGTAAGGCAACTTAATAACTTACCTTCTCTCGTATCATTACATTGTTGTCAATTCCACACAAAAGAATGTAAATTCCAAAGACAGTGTCACATTTTCAAAAGTCATGATACTTGGCAGTAGCAAAGGTAAAGGAAGGCAAAGGAAAATGCGACTTGTCACAGGGGGAAAAGAAGGAGCTTTGTGGCAATTAACGTTTACAGACAGGGCGTCCTATTTTGCAAAAATCATTGAATGATGTACACAGGTAACGCAACTTAAAAACTCTCCTCTCATATCATTTCATCGTCGTCAATTCCACACAAAAGAATGTAAATTCCAAAGACAGAGTCACATTTTCAAAAGTCATGATACTTGGCAGGAGGAGCAGTATACCTTAACAGTAAGACGTATGAAATCTTAGTTGAAACTTCACGCAACTTTTTATGACAAGTGAAAAAAAACTATCCTTGCTTACATTTGAAATGCGCAGCTAGCGAGCATAGTGTACATTCATTTAACTGTACCATATCACAGCAGACAACAGCATGGTACTGCCAGTCCACGCACTATTCCCATCACCATGTACAGAATGAAGTAGACAACAGCGGTTGGTGCTGATTAGTCTCAGCCCCCAGGCTACAAGAATCTAATAGGTTTCAGACGACCCTTCACAAACGTCTTCAAAATCTAGCAATGTTATTTTTTCGCTTAAAGTCAGCTTCCAGTTCTATTATTGGTATGAAAGTCCTTATTAAGTATTTCCTACCGTTGTCTGTGTGCTTTTTTTTTTTACAATCTTTTCTTATTTGACCTGTAAAACGGCTGCCCTGTCTTATAGAGGGGAACAACATTAACATAGAGCTCTTTTGTTGACGAGGGGGGCTCTTGTAGGGGCTACTTTTGTTCTGAGCCCCTATGTAATTCTTACAAACTACCATTATGACCTGGACACGAGGGCTTTTTTGTTGACGAGGGTTAATGTAATTTTTACAAACTATCATTATTACCTGGACACAGGGGCTTTTTTGTTGACGAGGGGGGCTCTTGTAGGGGCTACTTTTGTTCTGAGCCCCTATGTAATTCTTACAAACTATCAGTATTACCTGGACTGTTGTTTCACAAACGACAGTCGCGTTGCGTGGTTTGTTGGCTAGTACGCCCATCTCCCCAATCACATTGCCTACGGTGAGGTAATCTTCAAACATCTCATTGTCTTCAATGTCCATGGAAGTGCGTGGGTTATCGTGGTCCAGAAATGCACTACAGCCAAACAACTGGTGAAGGGGAGGGGAGGAGACATAGACAGAAAGAGAGAGAGACAGAGAGACAGAGAGAGAGAGAGAGGGACAGAGAGAGAGAGAGAGACAGAGAGAGAGAGAGACAGAGAGGGAGAGAGACACAGAGAGAGACACACACAGATAGAGAGAGAGAGAGAGAGAGAGATACTTAAACAGAGGCAGTGGGAAAGAGAGAGAAGACAATGGGAGAGAGAGGGGTGGGAAGAAAAAAGAAAGAAAGAGACAGAAATAGAGACAGAGAGAGGGTGTATGAGGGTGAGAACAGGGAAAAGAAAGAGAAGGGGAAAGGGAAAGGGATGGGAAAGACATGGATAAAGAAAGAGAGAGGGCAGAGACGGGGGGGGGGGGGGGGGGGGGGGGGGGGCGGGGATATTGGAAAGGGGAAATTGAACATTGGCAGTGACAAGAGAGGTAGGTATCTAGAGATAAGGTAGCAAAACAAATAATTAAGGTGAGCAAATGTAAAGATATAAGATGTAGTTAAACATTCCTGTTTCTCCCTGATGTAAACTCTTCGTGCGCATTATGTGATATCATTCACAAATGATACACAATTTCCATTGACCAG
>OZ022592.1:16573097-16750260 GCA_963669155.1 Arbacia lixula | reverse complement strand
GAGTGGTGATTTGAGACCTTGAACTTGGCAACTTTTAAAAAATCAAACTTTGGTGGCGCTCTACCAGAAAACGATGCATATTTTTTTTATCAATTGTTGGTAGGTGGATAGAGCAAGTAAAAGACTATATATCTGCAAAATAGTGGGTTCTTAACTAATTGAGTTTTTAAGTTATCAGCTCCCAAACATGCACCCGTACACATTGCCATTGACGCTTAACACCATTTTCCTTGACGTCATGCGTAAGAATGGGTGGTCCGATCGGCACCAGAATACACTGTGCATGTTAAGACTATAAAGTTCTTTGAATTTACAGGAAATGAGCAATGTAACTCATCTAACCTGGCTGCAGCGGTCAATCAAAAATAGCAAATTTTATTTAAACTCAGTTGTTCGATCACGCATTGGTTGCTAAGGAGGCCGTATCTTAGCAACCATTTGACCATGGGGCAAAATATTTCAGAATCTTCCGTCAGACACTTGGGGAACATTTGGTGCGAGTTTGAAGAAAATTGAAGGGGGTCGGGTTACAAATCGTCTGAAAATTGGTTGATTTCACGTGATTGACCCATAAGATGTATTTAAACATTCCTGTTTCACCCTGATGTAAACTCTTGTGCGCATCATGTGATATCATTCACAAATAATACACAATTTCCACTGACCAGCAGTTTATTTGGTATTTAAATGGATTTATTAAGAATTAGGAAAAACAGCACACTAAGATAAAGAGATTCTACCTAATGTACATGTATTACACACACAAATTACTAAAATCCAGGCATACATTCTCAGCATACTTTTCATGAACAATTTCATATTTCAGTATTGTATGAAAGTGAAACACAGATAAGTAAATAAGACCAAAGAAAGTACATTTTAGAGAAATAATTTATTGACCATTGACCTCTCACTCTGAACCTTGTCTCAAATCTCACCAATATAGTTCCATAGAGGCACCATCATCAGTGATGTTTGTAAAGTTTTTTTTTTCTTAAGAGCAATCCATGGATTTCTTGTTTTTTTTTTTTTTTTTTTTTTTTTTGGGGGGGGGGGGGGGGGGGGGGGGGGGGGAGCCTTTCTGGCAAAAGCTATTGACCCATAAGGAATTTGACCTCTAATGGCTGCAGTTATCTCCATCCACTGAGCCATCTTTGTACCTCATTTAGTTGCAATTGGATCATTGTAAGTTATTCGGTCCTGGGGCAATGGTGGTCGATCCATACCTTGTGGTCAAGAAGGAGACAACCAGAATAAAAGTACAAAGAAGCAGTGGACATACCTTGACCAGTCCAGATACGATGAGGAAAAGCCCATCCGATGGATCTCCCTCCCTCACAATCACCTCTCCATAGTCGAAATGGAGAAGGTTAGCCCTAGCCTGTTCAAATTTAAGACAGTAAATACTATAAAACCGGTATTTTTTTGTGCAAGTTGCGGCACAGCACACTGGCACCTATGATATATTTACAGAATGTTATATTTGCGCGCAAGAAATACTTGTCACCGCAAACAAATCCATACTATGTATTGAAACCATCAACAGAGCCCTGAACAAAGCAATTTCATGAACATTTAATGCCACGAAAAAGCAAACGGCTGTGCGACATGTCACAGCATGCGACACGCCCACGAGTTGAATGCCAGTACTATCAACTCCATAATCCCCGACAGACTTGCGCATCTCTAGCCTGCTACGGATAGCAGGATGGTTTTGAGTTCGTGGTGATATTAAATGCGTGTTTGCTCTTTACGTAAAAAACTAAAAAATAAGTGTTGTGTGAATAGCACAAAAACAAGTGTTGTGTGAAAATTACCGGATTTACAGTACTATGAAAAAGTCATGTAACTGTATGAATCAGCATTGTACATTCATGAAACCTCAGTCAAAGTTTCACAAAACTTTTTAGGGAAAGTGAAGAAATAACTTTGTATACGTTTAAAATTCCTGTTTCATATGCTTTGAATAAACTTCTAATACCTTATAGGACATGATTAAGCAACACCCATTTTGTTACTGTATTTCCATGGCACATTTTGACATCCTTCCTGGAACAGAGTTCACAAGGCCTGAAGAATTTAAACATTGTAGATATGCGTAAAGTACAATAATTGTAACAAATCTCGGACCTTGATGAAATTGATGAGCTTCTCATCTCCGGAGAGCCAGGAGACGTTTTTGAGCAGGTTTTCCGGTGGAGGTGGGGGGATGCTGGCTGGTGCGTTCATTAGCCGTTTCATCTTAATCTCCACAGTCTAAAAGTCACAATAAGAATTTAAGATGGAGTTTAATTTCAAGGTAATTTTACATCAAGGTTAAAAAACAAAGAAATACACCATTTACATATTGAAATAAAATAAAAGAATGACATTTTCCTCCAAGTAAAAAATGTTTTTATGAAACCACACATATTGTACTCCAGAATAACTTGTATTATGGGCTGTAAACTTAGATTTTCATTCAAATTGAATCATCAATCAATCAAATGGAGTGACTTGTCAGAATTTGACATGCGTCAGAATGAATTTCTCTTTTTGCTGGCAGTGGTGAATGATATCGAGGGGCCTTGTGCCAGCATCTCTGAGCCAAGAGAGGAAAATCAGCCTCTGTGGTCAATATTAAAATGAAAACCAGGCAACAATACAGGCGCATGGGGCCACTTCACACTGCAGTACTCTATTGACTTACCATTTCCAATTTGTGGGCCTCCATCTCGTCCAGCAACCCTGCTCCCTGCAGTTCATGGATCGTCTCTCTGGAATGGTTGAGCACGGTGCGGATGGCCTGGCGGGTCTTCACCGACACAGCTATGCCGGGGTGATCTCGCTGCAATAGACCTGAGGAGAGGAAGAAAAATACACCGTGAAACTAGCCTTGGTGTGTCTTCACAGACACAGAGATGCTTGGATAATCTCGCTGCAATAGACCTGAGGAGAAGAAGAAAAATACACCGTGAAACTAGCCTTGGTGTGTCTTCACAGACACATGCTGATGCTGAGGTGATCTCGCTGCAACAGACCTGAGGAAAGGAAGAAACAGACCATTAGAAACTTGCCTTGGTATGTCTTTACTGACTCCCATACAATCTGCTGTTTGGACAATAGACGACAGGGCCATGTTGCATATATTTTTTCAATTATTGTAACTTACCATCCCATCAATGGTAACTGCTATAGCAACAGGTGCAATAATGAGTGTTAATTGGCTGTTGGCATGGTAGTTATCATTGATGGTAAATTATAATAATTGAAATCCTATATACAACATGTCTCAGGTCAGGAATAAACTTCAAATACCTTATAGGTTACTGCAGTTCCATGACAAATTTTGACAACCTTACTGGAGAAGGTTTCACAAAGCCAGAAAATCTAACTGTAAGCAATGGGTTAATTGTGCCTCTAGAGTGGTCTTCATATCCAGGTTTCACTAATCAACTAATCATTGCTGTGATCAACTTACCCAGCTCTTTGATGACCTGTAGTCGTCCGCTCTCCGAGATGTGTTTCAGCTCCCGCAGAATCTTTTTGTTATCTACCATGTGGTCAACGATCTTCCCGACTTCCTCCTCGCCGATGATGAATCCCTTGCCGACGTCGTAGCCGAGGCTGAGTTGGCGGTTAATGCGCCCGTTCACCAATCCAATCAGGCGAGGGATCATAGCCTATTGGAAAAAAAAAACAAATATTAAGGCTGAATAATGCTGCGTGCATGGCTAAAGCTAGGATAATGATAATAAAGGGCCTTGAATGATATGAAAAGAACACCAGAAAAAGCTGAATATGAATATTCTTATTGTTAACCCACTGCTCATGGTAAATCTTTCAGGCTTTGTGAACTCTGGTCAATGAGGGATATAAAACAAATGTTTTATGATCTTTATTTAGGATCTTATGGAATCTATTGATCCCCTCGTTGAAGTGAAGGGCGTGCAATACCAAAAAAGTACCGCCCGCCCTCCACTTCACCTTGGGACAAATAGATTCCACAAGATTCCTTAATGCTCATGAAATATTTCTATTTTTTGTACTATATCCACCTTCCTGTTTCACATCTTTCACTCTTTAACTCTTCATTTGTTTTATATCCCGCATTGATATACTGTATGCTTTGCTCATTAATTGGATCCTTACCATGGACATTGAGGTAGTGTCCATGCTAGATAAAGATACGGAGGAGCCTGATTCATTTGTTTTTAGTTTCCTGCGGCTGAAGCAAACTAACGGAAATTCAAGTTCGCCTCGGGTGCAACACTGCAGGAGTTCCCAGAGTGCGCCCAATGATATTCCACAAAAACGCAAAAAAGCAGCAAGGAATGTATCGTGTAGATTTTGCGTGTCGCGCATTTACACTTGATGAACCAATATCGAGAAAAGGGCGACTATTTTTGCAATGACGTCACAAAATAGTCTTTTTCTACCCTCTGAGCTTCTTCAATCTCTCTCTCTCTTGCAAATAGTTGAACTAACTGTGGTCATGTGACACACTTTTTAACCAATCAACGAACTAGAATATACCAATGAGGGATATAGAAGGAGAAAGGTGAGAGGAGCAATCGACACACCTTGGTCAGCCTGAGCATCCTGAGACCTCGGAGGAGCCGGAAAAGTTTGACGACCTTGAGGGAGGAGACGCTGAAACTGAGCTGGTCAGTGAACACCTCGGCGATGATGATATCGACCGCGGCGACGATAAGGATGAAGGCGTCAAACTTGTTCCAGTGACTCAGCAGGTAGTAGCGGCGCAGGCCAATGATCTATCGGTTACACAACAGATATGGATAGCATTAAGCGAAACTTGTATATGAAGAATTTGTATCCTAATGTCCAGTTCCTACTGTAGTGCGATCCAGTGCAAACGTCACAATTGGTCATTCGTATCGGGATGTGGAATTGCTGTGATTGCACGACAGTGGGAGCCTTCAGGCTGTGACTAATGTATTCCAGCATAGGATCACAGATTGCAGCACATTTCAACAGAGCGTGGTGTTTGTCTTGTCAGAGGTTGATTCCGATCACCACGATTAGGAAATAGGATTTAATGCGATATGTCGTGCTTTGTTACGATCCAATACGATCTGATGCGATGATCAGGATTGACAATTAATCTTGTTGATCGTAGATATTCTTTTAACCGTCCAAACTTTCCTACGATCAACGCGATTGCCACGACTGATCTCAAAATCTGATAATATCTGATACAATCACGACAGCTTCACGATTAAGACGATTTGAACCGTGGCATCAATCGTGATAGTGGGAACGCCCACGCAGGAGCTAAATCCATTTCTCTTCAAAATTATCAATATCAGCACAATGAGAAGCGTGGAAGCTTTTGGCTTAGTAGAGATTTAAAACAAATTAAACAAGCAAGACCAACGATTTGTCACATTACAATTTTAGTTTCCAATAGGAACCTGTACAAATTCATATTAAGAAACCTGTTTTTCTCCAAAGTGCCCAAACTTGGAAACTTGGATAGCTCTGCCATTATTGGTATTAAAACTACAGTAATAAAATCCCTCAACAGTCAATCAAATTCAGGGTTTTCAGAGCAGTTGCCAACTACTGTGGTACGATCACTCAACAGCCAAGCAAATTTAAGGTTTTCAGAGCATTTGCCATCATTATGGTAAGTTTTATGCAACAGGGCCCAGATTGCGGCTCACCTTGATGATGGCCTCTAACGTGTAGATGGTGAAGAAGCAGAAGTTTGACAGGCGCAGGGCCTTCTCGATGGTCTCGTAAGTGGCCACCGCGGCAGCCGAAGCGGGCGTGGCCACGTTGCCGACCACCGTGGTCTTGGGCTCCTGCACAGAGAACTCCATGATGATGGGCACGATGTTGAGCATGATGGCGATGTTGATGGTGACGTCAAAGGCCATGTGGTGACAAACCTTGTACATCAGGCGGCCCAGCTTGGACTTGGGACGCGGGATGACGGCCGTCTTGCGCTCACTAATCAGGTCTTCCAGCTTGCGTTTCTGTGAGATCAAGGTGAACATACCATCAATAATTTGTCTTTTATAGGGAAATTCTAGTCCAATATTAAGGTTGCTCTCAATAGAAGCAGAGCAAAATATGTTTGACTGCAACGCAGTCGATAAATATGCCTCCGCCTCTTTGCTAGCTCTATTTAGATTATTCTCAGAAAATCTGTTTGTTTGGTTGGGAATGTTCCAGTGAATTCCTATGTGAAATCAAAATATCATATGCTTTTTCTCCCTGTTATAGCGGAGTTTGGCAATATTCACTTGACCATTGACCTCTTACTTCTTTGACTTCCAATCTAACCAGTCGTCTAAATCCATCCTTGTATCCTTGTGATTCATCTATGTACCATGTTTTCTTGAAATGCATAATTGGATTGGGATTTATTGTGAAAAATATTAATTTGGGGGCAATTTTCAGCAAATTTTGGCAAAGTTCATAAATTTTTGACCTCTGACCTGTCAGAATTTCACCCAAACTCTTACCAGTCTACCTCCATGAAGTGACACATCTCTGTACCATGTCTTGTTTTAATTGAATCATTAGATTTGGATTCAATGTGAAGAAAGTTCATCGACCTTTGACCTCTAACCTTTGAGAAATTTCACCAAAAATGTTATCAGTATACCCCCCAGTAGTAGTCCATCTTTGCACCTTGTTTGGTTGGTAATGCACCATTGGATTTTGATTTATTTTGAAAAATATCACTTCGGGGGCAATTTTTAGGTAATTCTTGGCAAAGTTCATTGACCTTAGACCTCTGACCTTTCAACAATTTCACCAAAATATCACCCGTCTAGCCCCAAGTAGTGATCCATCTTTGCACCATGTTTGGTTGGAAATGCGCTATATGATTTGGTTTTATTGTGAAAAATATAAAGTTTGGGGTAGTTTTTAGGCAATTTTCACAAAGTTAATTGACCTTTGACCTCTGACCTTTCAGGAAATTTACAAAAAAATTCACCAGTCTATCTCCAAGTAGTGATCCATCTTCGCACCATGTTTGATGAGAATTGAATCCTTGGATTTGGATTTAATGTGAAAAAGGTCAATTTGGGGCAATTTTTCACAACGTTCATTGACCTTTGACCTTTGACGTCAATCACATTTGACCCAAACTGTACACACTTCATTGGTTTTATACAATACACACATGTACCTAGTTTGAAGCAAATCTGGTTCACGGTTCTCAAGATATTGCCTAAACGGATTCGTGACGGACGGATGGACGGACAACATAAAAAAAATATAGCAGAACAGTGCATCTCTTAAATCACCGCCTCATGAATGGCCAAACCCCTCCCCAAAAAAGTCAATAGTTTTCTTTCAGTTTGTGTTTCATTCAGCTTGCATCTTTGTAAGAGAAAGGACAACACAAACTTGAATGTACTGCCAATCTATTTTTTTTTTTAATTGTATAGGCCTATTTCAGTTTGTGTTTCTGCTGGAATGAGGTGAAAACAAACTTGAACGTATTGTCAAGAGCTGTTTTTTTTTAATGGTTTAGGCCTCTCATCATTTAATGTTTCATTGACTTTGAATTTCTGTTTGAATAGGGTGAAAAAAACTTGAGCATGTTCATATACAACTGTCAATAGATTTCCTTTTGAAAAATGGTATAAGTAGCCAAGCTTGCTCTTGGGCCTATGGGTTCCAGTTGGGTTTTTAATTTGGACCAGTTAGGTAACTAGGAATATTTAACTGGAAGCATTTGATAATTATTTTCTGACTGGTTTTCTCATATGAAACCAACTTAGATCATCTGGTTCTAGTTGAAAGTAATCGGAACCAGTTCAAACTGGCTGAGACCAGTTAGACTTCCAATTGGTTTCAACTGGATTTTGGTCTGGGGCAGCGGCACCATACCCACCACCATCGCCAAGGTGACTAATAAGCCATTTCGTAATTGCAATTGCGCATGAGCAGATTATTGCTTTTAGTAAATGACCTCAGGTCATTTTCCAAACTCACAGAGTAAAATGGGAATTCATTAGATCGGCGACCACATTTCAAGTTATTATCATGCAAATATGGCAACAGCTATTCAGCTCTGAGAAGGTAGTGAAAGAACATTCCACCATGTGCATCTGCTTCTATTGTTGTTCTGGGCACACTGTAAAATGTCTTTACATCCATCGTCCAACACAACTTCATGAAAAACAATCCCAGTGAGCAGTCTAGTAGTATTTATTCAGTGCATTGTCCGACCATAGTGTAATTACGAAATGGTCTATACGTACCAGCCAGGGGTAGATTCCTCTAATCTGCCAGGATTTCTTGAGCTCGTCAACGGAGATGAACTGGTCAGGGATGTCTGCTGCCACCTCAGTATATTGGACGAGCAGTCGGACAGCCTCCCGGGCCAGCATACCGTGCTCAAACTGCTTCCAGTAGCTCACCTGCAAATCAAATGAATTTCACTTATTTATTCATATATTCATTCTTCCATAGTTAAGACAAGGTGTCCCTTTTAACTACAGGTCAAAAAATTCAATTTTGTAAAAAAAAAACACATAAAATGGAAGAAGATATTGTGTAAGTAAGCTCCCCCCCAATAATAGAACTGGAAACTGACTTTGAGCAAAATTAAAGCAATCAGTATTGAGGTATAGCCTAGAGACTGCAGTGTGCTGTGCACAATGGTCTGCGCAATCAATGCAATAAGGCGCACTGACAGACATTGACATAGATAAAACTGCTCCCGAGCAATTTCAACTCCAGACGCACGAGCCTAGGGCTATAACTTTACGTGCAAAAGTAATTTGCGCATTCAACTCTTTGTATGTAAGCGAATCAAATGCACTGAGACGCGCTAATAAAGATTGATGGGCAATGTCACTGTCAGTGTCATGACGCCACACCATCAGTTTAATGTATGCATAGACATGAAAGGATATTACTGGCTGCCTCGGAAATGGGAGCGCAGATCATGCATTTATTAATATTGGTTAAAATTTGTAAGTTTTGGAATACCAAAGATAAAATATTTTAGGGACATTTTATCTTAGTGGATATCAAATGTTTATCTCTGCGGATATTCAGAATACCACCCCTGGGCCCTGTTGCATAAAACTTACCATTGATGGTCACTTCGCTATCAATTGCAACTTCTATGGCAACCTTGAATTTGATTGGCTGTTGAGCAATGTTACCATGTTGTTACCATTGATGATAGGGTTGCTGTCAATGATAAGTTTTATGCAACGGGGCCCTGATTTTCATGTTTGTACCTTTTCTGCTTTCAGCATCCTCAGCCTCGCTTCCTCCATCATATCAGCAAATTCTTTGTGAGTTGGTTCGTTTGGCACCATCGCCTTGCAGCCCGGGCACACGCTCTTCCTCTCAGCCAAGATGAGATCAGTAGCTGCAAACTCCTAGGCAATTGAAACGAAGAGGGGGAAATCAGTCACAACATGCTTGAATGCATATACAGCCGGGCCTGAGATGAGCCTACTACTCACCCAATGGCAATGGATTGCAGTCAATCACTGTACAGATCATCAACGCTCAGCATCGCTTCAAACGTTGTGCACATGATATCATAATAGATTAGACTGCCTGTAAATCCATCCACCTTGGCAGTCTTCAGTCGGGTAAGGTAGAACACCGACTAAGCCTTTGTTAAACCCTCTGCAAACCTCACGCTAGGTTTAACTATGTGAGTAGAATGCGGGCAATCGTGCTTCATCACATCATACATCAAGTTTTAAAGTTACCACCCCCCCCTTATCTTTTTTTTTTAATTGTCCCCCCCCCCCCCCCTGCCCACCAGGTCACCAATGAGGACTGGGCAACAGTATAACTTGCCTCGTCATCTTGCTGGGTGTTGTAGGGGTCAGCAATGGCGCAAGCCGCGGTGGCAATGTCCCAGTCGGCGTCGGCCAGGAAGCGATCGGCCTTGAGCATGCTGAAGGTACGTTTCTGACCTTCGTGGATTCGTCGCACCGCACTGGCCATGGCCAGCCGCATCGGGATGGAGATGTCACTCATTCCTGCAACACAACAAGTCAACAGACCATTCTCGTTATGTATGGTATGGAGTGTTAATTTTCTCACTGGGAATAGAGGAAAGGGGGATCGAGGACGTCAAAGAATAACGTTTGACAGAGGATCGCAACATGGACCGGAATAGAGAAGATTGAGCTTCTTAGACTGGCAATGGAAAGGAAGGCCTGGCATTTCATGGTCACCAACGTCAGGAGATATAGCAGTTGAGAGAGAGAGAGATTGTATGCAAATGTTTATCAGGTCTTTCAAACAATACATTACTAATTGTCACCCCAAGCTTGTCTGAGGTTTGTCTGAATAGCAACAACTAATAAGATTCAGCATGCATACCACCCATTGAAATTGCATTACGAAATACAGTTGAATGTAAGACAGGTTACTATGCAGTAAGGGGGAAAGTTGTGAAAACATAGCAAAAATGGCTTATTCAATTCAACATCATTAAAAACATGTTTTGAGACAGGAAGTGTAGTGCATTGTGGGAGGACTATTCCATTTATGCAGTATGGAGAAATGTACAGCCATTCAATGTTGATTTCATTAAAGCATCAATATAAAATACAGTATAATTCATTAAGTGATATTGTGATGTGAATTTGGCCATGGCCAGTTGCATTGGGAATGAGATGTCACTCATTTCAGCCACTCAATCAGATTCAATTGAATATTAGTAACTCTTTGCGTTTCAGACAGGATGCTGTTTGATTGGATAAATGGTGAAATAATCCACAGGTCGCATCAATAACAAATGCAGAGCATGATGGTTGTATGTGCTGTGAACTTCTAACAACAGAAACACATATCATCACACCGTTCCACCCCAAGATGGGCATGAACAACAAAACACACAGTTTTTACATAGCACTCTAATCGTTCTACCCTGGCGGGTGTTTCACCAAGCTGTTCGTAAGTTACAAACGGCTTTACAAACGACTGGCGATCCGTTCTTGTGCTTAATTAGATTCTCAATGAGCAAAGTGTGGTATCGCATTGAGCACAAGGAGGGATCACCAGTCGTTCGTAAAGTTGTTTGTAACTTAAGAGCAGCTTGGTGAAACACCCCCCAGGTTCATCAGATGCTTGTAAGTCTTTGTGATACCTGCCCAATACAAAAGAGGTCGTTTAGATTCATGGCAGCCACTAAGGCGTACTCATTCCATTGTGGCACTGATCACTGTGCAAAGCTGTATGTTATCTCCTTCATCCCCAGAAAAGATGCTACTATGAGAGTCAGGTGTGCATGATTGATGCGGAAATATGACATTGGCACAAAAAGAGTTAACAGAGATATACTTACCGAGGAGCCCAAGTAAAGACCGGATGGTCGTGGCATTTATCACCAACGTCAGCACAACGATGCCCGCCGTATGGAAGAGAAACTTCCCGCCGATGTCGCTATCTCCCGCAAGGTTTTCTACAATCAGGGCGAGAGCGAGGCCCACGGCGCCACGGAGCCCTCCCCAGGTCATCACGACAGCGTTTCGCCATGTCAGGCCGTAGCCAATACGGGAAAGGATGGGACTGAAGATAGCGATCACAGAGCCCCTGTATGGACAACAAATATGCTGTCAATCCACTTTACGTGCAAGCTCTGGCAAAAATTGATACTGGAGAAGGACCTATGGATACTACTACTAGAGGATGTTGTATATAAGTTCACCTTGTGTTACTGTTCTAATTCCTTTTTCTTGCTTTGTTATTGCAGATACTGTTGCCATTGCTTGAAGACAGAGTCAACAGTCATAAAGTAAAAAGACTGCATTTTTTGCTACTATCTTTTTTTATCAAGGAGTTGAAGTTGAAGTATGGAAGCTTATGGGTCATAATCATTCAAAAATAAGTACAGAATATATCATCATGATTTTAAAACGTGTTCAAAGAAGAGAGGATGAATCAAAAGCATGAAACATGTGCTCTGTCTATTGCAATTAATCACGATTAGCAGGACTGCCAACCTTTATCCAAAAATGTCAGTATTATACATGCTCAAAATCAGTATTTTGAAGGAAAAAAAAATCAGTATTTTCAAATACAGACAATAGAATGGTGCATGAACTACAACTTATGAGATCACCATTTTGTATGAAACCTTCAGTATTCTTCTCAAATTTAAGTATGAAATAATAAAAATCAGTACTACTACGCGGCTCAGAATTAGCTCTGATTTATATGAATCGTAACTCTGTATATTAGAGATAGGGGGTGGACTTGCGATTGTTTCAGTTGCAATTCTTTATGAGATAGGGCCCTGAATGAAAAGACAAATTAATAAAATAAGTCTGCTGCCAACCTGATGATGTTGATAGCAAGGTAGAGGGCGACAAGATAGAACCAGTCCATGTGATTGACGCTGACTAGGGCCTTCTGGGTAACCACCACGCCCACCATCATGAAGATCAGGGTGTTTGCCAGGTACGCCAGCATCTCCCAGAACCTGAGGAAGAAACAGAACAAAACGTCAGATTTCTGTAACTGAGACTGTAATTGTTTTCTTTAAAGATCATGGGACCATATCGCAGAGAGCCATAATGATTGATTGTAACAATCGATACATCAATTGTACTGTAAATCCATATACCACAAAATACCTATTGATATCAATCGTAACTTACAATTGATATTGACTGTATACAGCTTGCTGGGATATAACACAACTATCTGATTGCTTGCAAACTTAAACGTAGACTAGGACTTGCAGTAGATAGCAATGATGGTTTGTGATACGGTGAGTTGCAATAAATAGCAACTTTGCAATTGATCTCAAAATTGCAATTTATTGCAACTCACTCTCGGTAATACAGGGCCTATATTTTACTTAGAATGAATGGTGGTATGTCCGCCATTGAAGAGGTTGTGTGGCATCTCTGCTATCGTCACTATCAGTTATTGTGTAGTGTTAGTTGCGTTTTGGGGATCAACTATAAAGTTCTGCCATTTGCTAAGTCGAAGGAGGGCTCACAGTTTGCAGTACAGTCAAACCTGTCTTAGCGGCCACCTGTCTATAGCAGGCAACCTGTCTATAGTGGCCACTAAAATGATTCCCCCGGAGAGAGATCATGTGTTAAAGAACCTGTCGAGAGCAGCCACCTCTCTATAAAGGCCTCAATTCGTGTTTCCCTTGGGTGGACACTAGACAGGTTTCACGGTACATTTCATTAGTTACGCCGATCTTACGCTTGATAACACAGTGATAACTCTTGTTGTTTTTCTTTCTGTCTCCTCTCTCTATGTCATGAATCTCTCTCTGCCCTGAATCTCAACTCTCTGCTCCTGTTTATACACTGATTCTCTAATGAGATAAATATTTATAGCTATAGTTTAATTCCGTGAGAGGGCTAATTAGTTCTTTGATTTATAATAACTCATACATATCTCACAGAAATTGGACCTTCCTACAACACAGTTCCTGAATTCCACTGACGGTCAGCTATAACCACTAGAGAAATTGGGCTTCTGGAAAGTGGTGATAAAAGTGGTAAATGGACTTCAATTGCTCTGCTGCAGTTTCATCTTTCTTCCTTACTGCTTTTCTGAATAAAGACTTAGCTCATTTGCATGATTTTGATATTTTTTCCCCTGGCACCCACCTATGCAAGAAGACTTCAACCTCAGGGCTGATCGACGTCTTCTCACTGTTGACGATGAGTCCGAGCACGACCACGGCGAGCACACCGGAGACGCCCAGCCAGACGTCGCCGATGTAGAAGGTCAGATAGGTAGCGGCCAGGGTGATGGTGATCTCAACCAGGGCATCGTTGAAGATGTGAGACAGCCAGAGCACGGTGACGCGTGCCACAGCGTAGCCGAAGAGTGGGCCGGCGATGGCCACACGCAGGAAGTACAGCATGTTTTCCGCGACTGCAGAAGAGAAATGATAATGATCAGCTTCAGTATAGCATTTTCCTAGTACACAGTACTACCCAAAGGCTCAATTATTACCCTGGATTCTACAGAAGGATACTGATGATAATCGGCTTTAATATAGCGCTTTCCTAGTACATAGTACTACCGAAAGCACTGATTATTACCCTGGATTTAGCCAAGCAACCAAGTATGTAGCACTAGAAGCTTGTTGATCGTATTACCGGTAGATCAAGAATACTACATTCCTGCCAAGTACACATTTACTACACCTGGGTTGAGAGGGACAAACATGAGCAAGACACCTTGTTCAAGGGTGGACACAGCGGGCTGGGCTCGAACCCAGGTTCTCTCTGCAAGAGTCAAGAGCTCTCACCATACCACACTGCCTCACTGTACATGACATTGGAAATCCACATGATCAACTCATATTTTCATGAATTTCATTGCCCAAACTCACAAAGTTGGTCTAGGCTTTACAGACCAAAGTGTACGCAAATTTTATGCTGTCAATGTTTGATTTAGCCTGTACGTGTACACTTAAAGAAAGAGGTCCAAAAATAAATATGCGCTTTAGCATAGGGTTTTAGACCATGGTGTAATTCAAATTTAACCTAAGGTTTAGTCAAATCATTTAAAACAAACCAGTGGTAAGCTTCAAGTAGCCTGTGTTTCTATTACCAATGTATGCTTACCTGTCTATCATGATACATGTGATGATTTTAACAGTTGATTGTTGGTAATAATACAATGTCATTTAATTCAATTTATTCATTAGTAACACTAACAAAATACATCAGCTTTTATTTTCCGGGTGAAAACTATCCTGGATGAAATTTACCTGAGGCGGAAAGTTCCGGGAAGAAGACAATCTTCATGAAGACATTGAAAACAACAATGGCGCATCCGTCGTTCAGGAGAGATTCCCCCTCAATGATGGTCCCAAGCTGCTTTGACGCTCCTGAGGTGTATGTGACAAATCATATCATTATGAAAGGGAATAGACTGTACTGGGAAGACAAAAAAAACTTCAAATGGTTATCGTGAGCAGTCTTCTTGCCAATGGTCTTAAATTCATGCATTGTCCATTATACAAACTTGCTGATAGTTGTTTGCCTTCAAATGATCCACGTTTGGATTACTCCTCAAAATCCTCAAAATGTTCGGGCTGAACATATTTTGAGGATTTGTGATTTAATCACTAATTAAATTGGGTCTAAACAAACTCACTCCAGTGTGAGAGGTTAGCGGTCCGATATTGTTTATCGGGCTAGTGCCGGGCATTCCAAATTACAGTCCCCGCTGTGATCACTACTGCTTGCTCTACCCGCATTGTCTAGAACCAGTTGTCTTGCAAATAATTCTGAAATGATGTAACACTTTGGAACTTTATACAAGAGAACTCACCAAGGTCTTTCAGGAGAGCCACGACGGCGACGGGGTCCGTAGCGCTCATGATGCTGCCGAACATCATGGCCTCGCTGAAACCCCAGCCGTAGTCAAACAGGTAAATGGCCAAGACGGCGGTCAAGACAGAAGCCAGTACTAGCCCAAACACTGCCAGGATGCACACCTAAGTACATGTAGATATGTATAGATTTTAGAAGAAGGGTAATTCCATAGGGTGCAGACGAATTGTGTGTATGATAGATCAAGGAAACTGTACCGGTATATCGCGCGCAACAACATTTGCCAATACTGATTTCAGCACAAAAAGCAGGGCAAAATATCTTTACCAATACTCAAGCAACAGGTTATGTATAAGTTTAAGAAATTGAATAAATATAATGTTATATTTATAAATGTGATGTCCATGCAATAAAGTTTTACTAATGAATTTGTACGACGTGACATATATTTTGCGTACATATATTTTTGCGAATTGTGACAACCTCGACCATTTCACAAGCACTAAATTTTTCTACCACTGGCACCTTCAATTGAAATGTTGAATTTGATTGGCTGTTGAGCGGTGTTACCATGGTAGTTACCATTGGTGGCAGAGTTACCATCAATGGTAAGTTATATGCAACAGGGGACCAGACCTCACCTGCAGGAAGGAGCGCATGAAGGTGTGGACGTCCATAGCGAAGGCCGACTCAAAGATCAGAATGGGCAGGAAAACCTGGAAGAGGACGTGGGGGTCCATGTGGGCGATGTCACGGGTGTGCTGCTCCACGACGGGCACGTGGGAGGCCACCACACCAAGTAGGGCCCCCAGAACCAGCAGCAGTACGGTGTAGGGCACAGGCAGGCTCTTCAGGATGGACCGAGTGATCGCTGCATGCACCGACAGAAAAAGTCAATTTCAACTCATATCCACGATAAAAACAAGGGCCCTGTTGCATAAATCCGACCATTTATGGTAACTTTGCTAGCAATGAAAATTTCTACGGGAAACTTGAATATGACATTGGCTATCAAGTGATGATACCATGGTAGTTATCACTGATGGCAAAAGTTGCAATTAATGGTAAGTTTTATGCAACAGGGTAAAAATGTATAAACCTGCATACAACTTACATGTCTGTGGTGGCACCAATAAAAAAAACTTACAAATCTAAACAAAACATACATTAAAAAATACAGGCATGCAACATAATCCTAAATGGAGAGAAATGGGAGAGGAAACAAAGAGCTAATTTTTGTGATTAATCAGAATGAAGGAGAGGGGTTGAGAAAGGAAGGTACCGTTTGAGTTTGAAATGAATTTCAACTGATATGATATGCTGAAAAACTGAAGTGCAAATACTGGTTCCTGCATCACAAAGAATTGCAACAGATTATATGACTGATAGATCAGTCATCACATAGAGTGTATCATTGGCTATCATCATAAGATATGAACTTACTGAATGGATTTTAGGTTATTACATGTGTTTACTTGTACATGTATGACTTTGAGTTTGCTGCACTGCATTTTCAAAAAAAGGTTGAACTCAATGTCAACTTTTTTAAAGGGAACATAAACAAATAAATTTATGTAGATCTAAAAGACGGATCAATTTGAATAAATTTTGATTTGCACAACGTTTCATTTTTTTTTCAAACAAAAAAGTATGCAGCCACACTCTTAAGATCAGTCATCAACAAAAAGTTAGATTTTACTCTTAGGCTAGATCTAAAAAATTGTTACAAAAAAACAAGTCCGAGCAAGGTTAAAATTAAAAACGAAGCTCAATGTTAAATGCCTTTGGGCAGCCTGAATTTGATTTGGTCTTGTTATGTTTGTTAACTTACCACCAAATAGACAGCAGCCGAAGATAAAGACGATGACTTTGGGTGCACTGACGTGCATTCCGCCGTGACCGCCGCCATGGTGATCGTCCTGAGTTGCATTCGATTGGTTAGTCTGGCGAGTTGTCAAGCTGTCATCGGTGGTTGGAGGCACAACTGTACCGCTGTGCAAACCACCACCGATCGGGATTCCACCCGTCACTCCCGCCGTAGTACTCCCGGTGACTCTGGTGATGAACAGCGCTAAGGCTAATGCTGCCAGCGCGGGAACCAGTCCCCGCACGGGCGCAGGTTTCTTCATTTCCGTCGCCTTTTCTCGCTAATTTTCGAAGAAATGTCGGCTCCGTTTCATTACTAAGACTTGAAAAACTGAATTGATATGTTGAATTTGATTGCAGAAGTTGCCGATTTACATTAAAAATACAAATTGAACGGCATTTTTTGTACTTTGTGCCTTTCTTCTGCTTTGTTTGCGACGGGCTGCATGTGATCGATGACGTATCAATGAAGTCCAGACAATCTTAGCTTTGTTGATAAGCGTTAAGCAACGTCATAAGACAAATCGCGCGTACATACGCGCAATGAGCAATCTAGGTCGCGCTAAAATGTAGGGCAAACTAAAGGGTCACGTTTTTGAACGAACTGAGAAAGAAGAAACTTTCCACTTTGCTTTTTAGTTTTAGTTATTCAAAGTAAGCCTACTCACGGCGCTGATTCACTTTCGCACTGGACAAATTTAAGCAAATTTCTACTGTCTTGCAAAATCAGAAAGAAGAAACATCAGCCCGACGTTTCCAGCAGTGTTCTCTGTCCATCGTCAAAAAAAATATTGCTCTCCGATGCATGATAACTTGAATAATCTGCTTCTCTGTCCAGAGGAGTTGCCTGTTTTTGATTCGAATCAGCAACCTTTCATTGAATTCAGTCACAAACTAACACCTCACATTTTTTTTTTTATATTTTCAGCCCACAGAGAAAATGAAAACACAAGGACATCAAGACTGCCAAAATATATTCTTGTGGTTTAATCGACCACAAATAAGGTTTTCATAAATTCATAATTTTCTACACAAGATAAAGAATCTTGTCTGAACATTCACTTCTGTAACAAAGTTAAAAGAAGTTACATAAAACATTGGAATATAGAACACATATTTCTCCACTGTCTGCAAAAAAATATTTTTCTTAAGAATACAGAAAAATGAAGAGAAAATACTGGAACACAATGATGGCTTTTTGGGGTGTATACACTTTTAGACTTCAGGTAGATTTCAGCTTAGGCAACCAAGTCTTAATTTAACAACTTATCCATCCATGTTCACGCTGCACACAAATCTTATGAGTCAGCACTCTGGCACTGAATAAGTGTAACGAGGTAAGGGGTTTTAGTGGTAAAGATTTCTGGCTCTAGAATTAATTGAGTGTCATTCTTTCGTAACCATAGGCCTATTCTTATTTGAGTTCATGATATCAGGAAGTGATCCTCTCAAAATCTATAAAATCATCCAAATTAAATAAAATCCAGAGTTGGTGATGAAATCACTCAAGCTCAGGAAGAACCAGTATGCAACAGCTTAAAAGCAACGAAAGAACCAACAAATTAAAGTGAGATTTTCAAATTCAACCTTCCCCTCTCACTGTTAAAACATTAACAAAAATAACCAAAACACTCTATATCAACAAACAAGACACAAAAAAGAAAAAAAAACTCTAATAGAAAGTGTAATTAATCATATTATGCTCTTTGTAGAAAGCTCTTAAAATGCTGATTTGAAAAACATCACCAAATTTCCTATCCATATGTGAGTAATAAACTTTTCAGTATATAACCTATGTCCACAAAGCTATGTTTTCTTGGCTTCCTTATCAATCTAAAACTTTTTGAGGCCTTATTATGTAATAGCACATAACTGAATTGATAAGAAAAGGATAGTACCATCCCATGAATTTCGACTAAATGTAATAAGGATATACTGTTCTTTTATGTTTACTTAGAAAGCTTCTGTTGTGGAAAATAATGAAATAAATTGATAATATTCATACACCAATACGTTCCTATATCATAAGAAAAAGAGAACAACACACCAAAAAAGGATGAGATACACAAATAAAGTACAATTATCTACCAAAATAAGTCAAGAAAAAAATGCAACTATTCGTATTCTAAAGGCCTAATAAGTACCAAGAATAATATTCAGAGAAAAATAAGAATACCACAAGAGTATGCAATAATAAAAATATACATTATAAAGCAGATAATGCAATCGTCTTTCTATCATAATTTGCAAATGCAATAGAATAATTGAAGTACAGAAACACTAAGTCTAACTTGTAAATAATAATTACCATCGATACATGATTTTGACTGATAAATGTATGAATAAATATTTTAGTAATAAAAAAAGAAGAAAAAAACATACATTTCATTCTAGTTTCAATTTTTGTGTAATATATCAAACTTTGACATTACTTTGAAAAGTAAAACCCAATTTCACATCTTATATGTATATATATATTTTTATATATAGATCAGTGATGAGCATCATATCTGTACAATTCCATTTCAGACATGATTATTTGATCAGAGAAATTGACAGCAAAATATTCTTAATTTCAGGTCATGTGAAGTAGTTTGAGTACCCCTCTGAGCGGTTGAAAACGATCACCCATTCTTAATGAGCGAGTAAGTAAATAGATGGTTACTACTTTGCGTCCGGTGCGTTAAAAGAGCAGAAATACTGACTATTTGAAATTTCATATTGGCAACACTATAATGGCAATAAATCCTCATGAACACGAATTCCATCATACATAAGTTATGGAAAAATACAATTAAGCGCCAATTTGAATGGCAAATGTGTGTTATAATAATTTCCAGCATGTTGCCAATTTGAAGATTTAGTGATTATGAATGATAATGATTTATTTGACTTTAATCTCACCCGTGTGCCCAGACAATTGCACATGTTTGGTATCATACTATTTTTCTAACAGCACTTGTATAGATTGTCCGCATGATACACTTTATTTCACCGACAAATTGCGTGCTTTGTACATTTTCACTGACCGCAAGTTCCTGAGATTTATACAAAATGAGTCAACTCTGTTTATACAGAGTTAACCTCATGTAAATTATGCTTCCAAGCACAATTTTTCAGGCCAATAATATCCACTATCAAATCATTTTCATCTACATGTTCAAATGTAAAAGAATGTGCCATCATCTAATATCACATATTCTCAAATATTCGCTTAGATTCAGCCGTAGTGGGCAAGTTGGCTGTTACCGATAGAACACAAATGTGATTATTGTGAACATGGTTGTGGCCGCTTGCTAGGCTCATGCATTATAACATGCCAGGGGAGACCCAATATGGCCGCAGAGGCTTACTAGTATGTGTTATAGCATGCCAGGGGAGACCCAATATGGCCTCTGAGGCTTACTAGTATGTGTTATAACATGCCAGGGGAGACCCAATATGGCCTCTGAGGCTTACTAGTATGTGTTATAACATGCCACGGGAGACCCAATATGGCTGCTGAGCATTATGCATTATACCATGCCAGGGGAGACCCAATATGGCCACAGAGGCTTACTAGTATGTGTTATAACATGCCAGGGGAGACCCAATATGGCTGCTGAGCATTACGCATAACCCATGTCAAGGGAGGCCCAATATGGCTGCCGAGCATTACACATAACCCATGTCAAGGGAGGCCCAATATGGCTGCCGAGCATTACACATAACCCATATCAGGGGAGGCCCAATATGGCTGCCATGTCTTACTTGTATGTGTTATAACATACCAGGGGAGACCCAAAATGGCTGCCGAGGCTTATTGGTATGTGTTATAACATACCAGAGGAGGCCCAATATGGCCTCCGAAGCTTTCACCATGTGTTATAAGCTATTAGAGGCTTGATTATCTTCTCCCTCTGGTCAACAATCTAAGGAGATTAATCTCCACAATATGCAAAACTTCTTTTAGATAATTTTAGGTTATACATAAAAATATATCAAAGGGATCAAGACCCTGAAACACAAATAACTGATTTTTAAATAAAAAGGAAAGAATCTTAGGAAAATCTAAAACATTGTATGGAACTTGCACATTGTTGGATATTGTAAGAAGCAGCTTCAAATCCTGCCTACCTAAATGGGCAACTCCATTAGTTCATGTATGATGTACCGTTGTTCTTGTGCAAATGGCCATGTCAACGATTAAATACCCATAGCAGTTCACAGTTCATTGACACAGTAAGTGTAAAGGGCTAATGTTTATGGCTCTTTAACACTCATACAATTCTTATGCTAGTATTTGTCTACCTTTCTTGATCTTGTGCCAGTTCTCGATATCGCAAATAAAATAAAATATCACCGTATGCAGCGCTATCAGGTTTTCAGCCAAATTTGTTGACCTGTATGCTTCCAGTCTTGTAGTCCCACACACAGAGCTTTGCGTCGGGGAATGTAACCTTTCTTTCAGTCTTTAGTTCATAGTTCTACTAAAGTCATCTTCTGAAACATTTCAGAGAAACTCTCTGTACCACACTCTAGTAGCAAATACAGGACAAATTTATGTGGGAACATGGATTCCCTGGAACGTGTTATGGTAGTGTGACCTACGCTGACCTACTGATATAACCAGAAGTGCCCACCACTTTACAAGCGCAATATCTTTCAAGTGTAAGAGCAGTACGCACGGTGATAATCTAAAGTTATCTGCGGTATCGCGAATTTGTTGATTCTCGCAGACATATCAATTTTTCAATTGAAATAAACTGTTGCATGGATGGGTAGGGATCCTTTAAAGGGAATATACTGTACTGGGAAGAAAAAAAAAAAACTTTCTAAAGGGTGATCATGAGCAATCTTCTTGCCAATGGTCTTAAATTCATGTATTTTTCCATTTTAGAAGCTTGCTGAAAGTTATTTGCCCTCAAATGAACCACATTCCGATTAAATCACAAATCCTCAGACTGTTCAGGCCGAACATTTTGAGGATTTGTAATTTAATGATTAATTCCTCAAAATGTGGATAATTTGCTGGCACATAACTTTCAGCAAGTTTATCAAATGGGCAATACAAGTCACATGAACTTAAGCTCATTGGTAAGAAGATTGCTCGTGATAACCTTTGGAAAGATATTTTGTCTTCCCAGTACAGTATACTCCCTTTAAATGGTAAGGGGAAGTAATGGTGATGATTACAGGGGGTTGGAAGGGCAAGAAGATCTGAGTCCTGTTGCATAAAACTTGCCATTGATGGTAACTTTGCTATCAATGGCAACTTTTACGGCAACCTTGAATTTAATTGGCTGTCGAGCGATATCTCCATGGTAGTTACCATTGATGACAGAGTGACCATTAATGGTAAGTTTTATGCAATAGGGCCCTGGCGTGGTATTCTGAAAGGAACTCACGTCCAATACCGTCGTAGCTAAGCCAGCTGGTTTTCTGAAAACTGCTTTACATCAAAAACTGCACCAGAGAGACCTATCATCGTCATGGATTCGGAGGAGACTTAAAAGAAGGATAGCCCTTTTGTAGTTCATAAAAAAAAATGGTTAAAACCACAGGAAATGAAAAAACATAATGTATGAATACTTCCCCCACAATATCAGAACGGGCAACTGATTTAAATCGGAATTGGATGTGTCGTCCAACACCCCGCGGTTCCTGTAGCCTAGAGACCGGAGACCGAAATATCGTGCACATCATGGCTCTCCGCACATTGATGTGTTGAGGCAAACTGGGTCCCACTGACCGCAGCACAGCTGACCGGTGAAATACGATATAGGAGAGCAGACTATGGATCACTACGCAATTGGGTAAACATGGTTTTTAGCTCTTCCAGTAAATGGTCCTGCAGCTTTGACTGTGAGATTGTGTACATGTTATCGTTAGGGTATATTGCAGCTCGATGCAGAATTTCATGACTATGTATAAGGGCAACCCTAGCTTTAATTACGTCAAAATGTGTTTTTTGCAGGATACTACCCCTGAGGGAAACATGGGATATTGTTGGAAGGGGAAACCTGAGTTGTTTTGTGTTTTAGCAGACAGCGAAGCAATGTCCCGCACCGACGCCCACTCTTGAGGCGACACACCCGTCCAGCCCCTGTACTTGCTTGGGGAGCAGCACGTTGGTCTTGGTCCCATCGGCGCACATGCCGTGCTCGTTCCAGCCCCAGGCTAGTAGCTTGTGGTCCTCTGTGGGAGTGGGGGTGTGGAGGGATGGGGGTACAGGTGGGGTTGATGTGGGGTTGGGATGGGGTTGGGATGGGGGAAGGAGTGGGGAATGGAGGGATGGGGTTGCGATGGGGTTGGGATGGGGGTAGCAGTGGTGTGTGGACGGGTGGGGAAGTGGTAGGGGTGTAGGTGGATATGGGTCGGGTGGGATGGGGCAGGGATGGGGGTAGGGGTGGGGTTGGGATGGGGGAAGGAGTGGGGAGTAGAGGGATGGGGTTGGGATGGGGTTGGGATGGGGTTGCGATGGGGTTGCGATGGGGATAGCGATGGGGTGTGGATGGATGGGGCAGTGGTAGGGGTGTAGATGGATATGGGTCGGGTGGGATGGGGGTGGGATGGGGGTGGGGTGGTGGTAGGAGTGGGGTAGAGGTGAGATAGGGGTATGGAGGGATGGGGGTAGAAGTGGGGTAAGGGTAGGGGTATTGGTGTGAATGGATGGGGTTGTGAGGACAACAAAGAGAGGTATGGAGGGAAGGGGAGGAGCATGAAAAAAGAGAGTGAAGGAGAGAGGGAACAAAGTTAGTATTTGTATTCACAGTGCTATCATCTTCTATGCTCAGAAAACTTGTAGGTTTGTATCATCGAATTCATAATTTGATTTTTTTTTTTTTGCCATTTTTGCCATTTTTGGCAAAGTTCATTCATTTTGACCTTTGACCTCTTACTACGATTTAAATTCTAACTAGATCTAAATGTAAATGTAAATGTAGTTATCCATCTTTCTATCAATTGATCAATTGAAATGAAATAAAAAACAATAGATTCATTGCATGGAAATAAACTAACAATGAAAGTTAGTTTAGAAAATGAGTAACATTTAGATAATAACCTATACTTACTTGTAATTGCCAAATTGTGCTCAGCTCCACAAACAATCTGGGGAAAAGAAAAGTAAGAATGGACAGTGGTTTGCAAAAACTGCAATAATGCAAACACTGCAAGAAATGTTGTAATGACTTTTAAATATCCAACATAATACTTGGCTGAAGACTTTCTCTTGGAATATATCTTTCTTCAAAGTTCAGTATATTTTGATAAAAAACAATAATAAAACATCGGAGGAAGACAAAGGAGAAAGAATGGGTTACATAATCAAGATCATGTTGCATAAAGTTTTTCAATTATTGTAACTTACCATTAATGGTAATTACCATGGACACAGGTGCAATAATGAGAGCTCACTGGCTGTTGCCAGTAGTTACCATTGATGGTAATTTACAATATTTGAAAATCTAAATGCAACATGACTCAGGTCTGGAAATCGTTTATATGAAACCAAAATTGCAACTTTTCTGAAGCTATACAGGTTTGTGAAAAGATACAATCGAACAGAGAGGGCGCACCTGTAATGCATTATTGAGTATGCTGATCTCCGTTGGTACGTGGCAGCAGTCTGGCAGAGCCGTGGCCTGAGTTGAGGTTGATTCCGACGTGCCCGTGCTGCCGTTTGTTATTGCTTTGACAGCCGGCCGGCCCAGCTGCCCATAGTCATTCCGTCCCCACGTATACACCGACCCATCCTCTGAAACAAAGT
Organism: Arbacia lixula; assembly: GCA_963669155.1. NCBI lineage: Eukaryota > Metazoa > Echinodermata > Echinoidea > Arbacioida > Arbaciidae > Arbacia > Arbacia lixula. Next base: position 16,725,378 of record OZ022592.1, on the reverse strand, counting down.
CAGAGAAAATGTTCGACTGTTGATATTCATTCATTCGTTCATTCATTCGTTCATTCATTCATTCATTATCTTTATTGATCTCAATGGAAAGTCACTCTGTTGGCATTACAAATATACACATATACCACTTACATAAATCATACTGCACAACACAAATTCAATTATGAGAGTATAAACATATATATACATAGACACACCATGACATGCAGAAATAAGGAAGAAAATGACAAATGGCTTGGAACATGATGATTGGATAATAATAATGGAATAAAACAATTAAACAATGCACACTCGGCGATATTCAATTGACAAAAGAAAAAAATATGGAACAAATTGCAATCTATACAATACATGCAGTGTTAAAGATAGGGTGTCCATTTGCAGGTCAAACAAATACATTTTGTGAAAAAAAAACCCACGGAAAATGGAAGAAGAAAGGGATATTGTATGAGATATTGACACGGCTGCTCATACCTGTCAAGGTTAACCTTTCCATGCAGGATATAACCCATTCAGAACCAAGTACCACAAATATGTGGTTTGGGGCTGTAACTATTGATATCAACTATTAAAAATAATTTAAAAAAAAATGCATCACATGAAAGAGCTTCAATTTCTGCACAAGATGAATCCATTTTTGGCATTTTTATACATATTACCTTCGTAATGATTTTTCAAATCAAAATAATGGGCAAATGGGCACTTACTCCTCAAATAGGTAACTCGCTGGAAAGGTTGAAATCCCTCTTTTGCTCTTCAAATTGGCATGATTTTTGCTCTAACTTAGATTATTTTGATGTTTTATTAATTTATAATGGAATTTTCATTTGAAAAAAATAGTGTTGCCAATTCAAAAGCCCAATTAGTGATCAGTTTTGCTCTGATTTGGCCTTTGTCCTGAATGAGGTAAGAATGTTTGAAAGTAAAATTCAGAATGCTAAGGCATTTTGTATACTTTTGCATTGCCTTTTACGAGGGAATAGGAGGAATTTATGATAAATAGTGAGGTAAGTAGACCACAAATAGGAATCATTCCTCCAAAAATGGTCGCCAGGTATGACTGCAGGATCCTTACTTCTGTATCCCCAATGCATGAAAAGGAGAGCTTCTTTGCTTGCGGGCACCAACACTGCAGTACGTGACCAGCAATAAAAAAACAACTGCGTAAATATGCTTTTGTATACCCCTAAAAATGTTATAAAAAATGATTGTATAGCTGCCCGTAGCCATTAAAGGGGCATGTACTGTACTGGGAAGACAAAAAAACCTTCAGATGGTGATTGTGAGCAGACTTCTTGCCAATGGTCTTAAATTCATGTTTTGTCCATTTTAGAACCTTGCTGAATTTTATTTGCCCTCAAATGATCCACATTTGGAGTGATTAGTGATTTAATCACAGATCTTCCAAATGTTCGGCCCGAACAATTTGAGAATTTGTGATTTAATTACTAATTATTCCAAATATGGATCATATGAGGACAAAAATAACCTTCAGCAAGGTTCTAAAATGGCCAAAACATGAATTCAAGACCATTGGCAAGAAGATTGCTTACAATCACCATTTGAAGGCCTTTTTGTATTCCCAGTACAGTACATGCCCCTTTAAATCCCCACTGTATACAGCCATGGCTCCTGAAGTGAAGAAGTAAAACACAGCAGCATACCTGTGACTGCCAGCATGTGCGTCCAGCCGCTGTGTATCGTCTTTATCCTCATGCCGTCAAAGAGGGCGGGGTCTACCCTTTGAGGCGTGGGGGCGGGGTTGGGCGACTTGGGTTGGGCGAGCTGGCTCCACTTGTTACAACCCCAGACATATAACACACCAGTATCTGGTATGCAGGATTAAGGGGGGGGGGGGGGGCATTGAACAGTGAAACTTTTTCTGATTAAATCCCAATTTTCTGCATTTGAAATTTGACTGGTTTGCCTCTGCCCTCCTGCATGGAAACTGAAGTATTGCCACAATCTCTTGCAGAAAGAATCCATCTTCCTATGTCTGGAATACTTCCAATTCTCCCTATTGCATATAGCCGATATCAAGCGATATCACCTCGCGATACCGATATCTGATTGATTCCTCTTGGGACGTATACTTCCGGTAAGAGTTTGATACGTATTCAATTCACGCAATAACGCACAGAATCTGTTATTTCGACCCTCGTAAACTTTGTAATATTAAAATGGAAGGGTTGTTACATGGACGAAGGACTTGAAAAAAATACCATCAATCACCCACAGCGATGTTTTTGCCTACCTCAACATTGATTGTGGATGGACTAATGAAAGAATGAAAAGCCACAAGCAAGACGATGGCTATAGAATATTCGTGAACCGAAAGTTCATATCCCAAGAATTAAAGGTAAAAAAATTAGAGCACCACGCGCCTTCAGATTTGGAGAGCTCTATGCGATAGGGAGAATCCGGTGATCATACCATGCTAAATTGAGAGAGATCTGTCATATATCATCATTGTACCTTGTTAATGGATAGTTGGGCAAATATCGAATAGACTATCATGTAAACAGCAAAATATCATGATTTGACCGTGACATATGATCTATCTGACCCAAAATATAATCACTCAATTGTCTTGTCTTATCATTGCACCAAGTGTGGGTAAGTTAAATACATCTCACAAACAGTGAAATTTTATGATTTGACCTTGACATATGAACCTTTCCCCTTGACCTTTCACCTATCTGACCCACAATATGATCAAATAATATTGAGATCACACCTTTTAATGTGCTTACTAATTGCTCTCAAGCATGTGCCAATCGTTTTCTCTTATTCTTCTGCTTTTATTGACTATAAATTTCCAAAGGAGGGAGAGAGATATCCCTTTAACAAATTATTTCGCTTGTGCGATGCATGTGGAGGCATTAGTCCTTCTATTTTTGTTATGTTTTACATCAGCTGATCTGTGTTGCATTTCGGTTTACAGCCTTGTCATAAGAATTTGTTTGTGTAATCTATGTTCATGTTACTCTGTGTTATTTGAACACAGGGCCTCCAGGGAGAACAATGCCAAGCTCACTGGTGGGGCTACCCTGTATCAAACAGACTTAAAGGGCATATACTGTACTGGGAAGGCAAACAAGTCTTCAAAAGGTAATTGTTAGCAATCTTCTTGCCAATGGTCTTAAATTCATGTCTTGTCTATTTAAGAAGCTTGCTGGAAGTTATTTGCCCTCAAATGATCGACATATGGAGTAATTAATGATTAATGATTAAATCCTCAAAATGTTTGGGCCGAACATTTTGAGAATTTCTGATTTAATTACTTATTACTCCAAATGTAGATCATTTGAGGGCAAATAACTTTCAGCAAGCTTCTAAAGCGAACAATACATGAATTTAAGACCATTGGCAAGAAGATTGCTAACAATTACATTTTGATGGCTTTTTTGCCTTCCCAGTACAGTATATGCCGTTTAATGAATAAATAAATAAATACAAATGTCAGCTCTCACCTGATAAAGCAGCACTGTGATATGCCCCAGCGGCAACCTGAGCAAAATGGACATCTAACTCTTCATGTTTCACCGGGACTAGAGGAAAAAAAGAAAAGAAGAGATCAGTTTAGTGCAAGGGCTTTCTGGCAATTTTAAAAAGAAATTTTAGGCATACACCCAGTAGTAGTAAGGATAGCATGTTCCATCATGTAAATTAATGAAAAATAAGTCAGACAAAAATCTTGGAACCAGACGGGTTTGAACCTGCAATCTACGCAGTGACTTAACCATGCAAGCTATTTCTAGTTCACGGTTTAAGATATGACAGCATGGAAACCAATATCGAGTCTCATTCAATCTGACGCATTAACATTGGCTAGATTTTAGTGAAAGGGCTTTCTGGGGTAATTTCAATATAAGGATATGCATCATTTGAAATGTACATTTGATACATCATTAAAAAATGTTTTGACACACATACATGTACCTCTACAAAAAAAAATCCTTCATCAAACACATAAAAAGAGCAATTTATGGAATCAGATAGCACACAACATTTGGGAATGCAGCTCGCATGTGACGTCACAAAATAAAAAAAATTTAGAGATCATAACTCACACCTTCACTGTCTCTTTCATACCTTTGATATTAATCCCATATATACTCCACTGGTCAACGGCATTTAACGACAGACCTTCAACACCTGCACACTTAAAATGTCCAAATTTAAATTTTTAAATGGACCAAATAAATACAATTTACAATGTTTCTGCCTTTAATGAAACCAACTTAACATCAGGGTAGACTATCCCTTTAATGGACCCAAACTCACTGTGGACTGGCTTGTTCCACTGGTGTGGTACCCGTTTCTTGCTGTCTGTCCAGCCCAGCTGGCCCTTCTTCCCCGCTCCCCACGTCCATAGACAACCGTCTGATGATACGGCGAGGGTGTGCCTAAGGCCGCCTGACACTGCGTTGAACCGTAGACTTTCAAACCCTGCAAACTGAAAGGTCCAATTTATAAAGGGCATTTAGATTACCTATTACCCATTATGTTAATCCTCTGGTCTACCCCACTGAATAAAAGAATTGAACTGTAGACTTTCAAACCCTGCAAACTGAAAGGTCCAAATTCATAAACGGCATTTAGATTACATGTACCTTTAATGTAAATCCTATGATGTACCACACTAATTCAAGGAACTGAACCGTAAATTTCAACATCTGCACACTTAAAATGTCCAAATTCACAAAGAGAGTTTCATTTTTACCTTTGATATTAATCCCATACGTACTCCACTGGTCAATGGCATTTATTACAAACTTTCAAAACCTGCGCACTTAAAATGTCCAAATTTACAAAAAGGGGTTAATTTTAACTTTTGATAGAAAAACTCACATATGTGCTTCATTAAACCCCTTGCCCAATCCTATCCTAGCCCAAATCCTAACCCAAACTTAAAATCGGTTAGTTTAAGCTGTAAATTCCGCATCATGTCTTTCTTATATCTACTGGACATTCTGATACTGGAGTGGTGAAATTGTGTTGCCGTACATACCTCGACCTTCCTTGGTTTTGTGACAATGCTCTCTTTGTGTGTAAGCTGACCATGAGTGTTCGAGCCCCAACATAATAACTCTCCGCTATCTGCACGAATGATAACAACATAATCACAAATATAAACACAACAAAAAAAGTCCCCCCCCCCCCCCCCAAACACAATAGCATAACTTTTCATCTTAGAGGTTTTGGACAAAATGATCTGGCAGGGTTGTTTCTTAACTTATTGACTAACTTCTGTGTGAAAATCACATTAATCCACTTAGTCATGCATGAGTGGGCAAATTCTAAAGTAAAAAATGTCACTTTTCAAAAGTCACAAGGGTTAGTTTGGGATTCTGTCATATGAATTTTTGATGAATTCCATTTCTGGTGCATAATTTATGTCCTTTCAATGTTAATCATCCATCTCTCGATGCACTAACACCTATCCCGACACTTAACCCATTGTTCTGGTTAAGTGAGCACCGTTTAACAAATACCCATCCCTCTTGAGTTTGAAACTTTAAAAAATGTCATGGTTGAGTGAAAACACAAGAAATGCCAAAACGTATTGTTAAAACGGCATGAACAATTACCCTTGTGACTTTTGAAAAGTGACATTTTTGCCTTTAAAATTTGCTCACTCTTGCATGACTAATTGGATTAATGTGATTTTCACATTAGTTAGTCAATAAGTTAGGGAACAATCCTGCCAAATTATTTTGCCCAAAGCCTCTACCATAAAAAGTTATGCTATTTTGCTTAGGGGAGTACTTACTTTTTTGTTGTGTTTATATCAGATGATAATGATTGTTTGAAGAAAGAGAACATGGTCTGATATAGCCTAGGTACTAGGCTGTGAGGTGTATGGACACAACCCAATTTGTTAACAACTGTGTCTTTTAACACAGACTACATGTATGCCCTAATCCCGTACTAGGCTGTGAGGTGTATGGACACAACCCAGTGTCCATGCACATAACCGACTAGTAGCTAGGCTAGGTCTGATACAAAGATAGATGTAGACATTTATCACGTCATATTAATAACGCAATATTCTTGCAGACTTTGCGTTTACAAATACATTCTGAAGTATCTTCAGAATATTGAATGACTATTTAAACTTATTAGTATACTAATTCATGTTTCTGTTTTTATCAAAACTAACTTAACTTCAGGGTAAACTGTCCCTTCGAGATATGTGAAGGTAAAATACGGGCAGTATGGCAAGTAGAAACTTACAATCTCTCCATTGAAACGGATGTGACACTGTTGGTCTTATGACCACTTTGTTACCTGTTATTGCAACGGTGTGGTTCCAGCCACAGGCTATGTGTTTAAGGGGGACCAAATCGGGCACCCGGACCAGCTTGTTGATGTCGGAGGTGTGTCCGAGACCCAACTGGCCCTTGTTGTTGCTACCGCAGACGTGCAGCTCGCCGTTCTCTGAAAAAGAATACATTTTAAAGGGCATATACTGTACTGGGAAGACAAAAGGTCCTTCAAAAGGTGATCATGAGCAATCTTCTTGCAAATGGTCTTAAATTCATGTGTTGCCCATTTTAGAAACTTGCTGAAAGTTATTTGCCCTAGAATTATCTACATTTGGAGTAATCAGTGATTAAATCACAAATCCTCAGATTGTTCGGGCCGAACATTTCAAGGAGTTGTTATTTAATCACTAATTACTCCATATGTAAATCATATGAGGGCAAATAACTTTCAGCAAGTTTCTAAAATGGACAATACATACATATACATACATACAATACATACAATACAAATACATACAATTTAAGACCATTCGCAAGAAAATTGCTCACGATCTCCTTTTGAAGTCCTTTTTGTCTTTCCAATACAATATACTCCCTTCAACCCGTTGCTCACTGTTAGATTTTCTGGTTTTGTGAACCCTGATCCAGTTTCATACATGTAGGATGTCAAAATTTGCTGTGGAACTGCAGTAACCAAAGGGGTGTGGCTTAATTATGTCCTGGTAATTGAAGTGTATTCATGGCCTGTTGTCTTTTGTGCCCTACTTTGACAAAAGCAAGCAAGTGACAAATCACTCATATTTGAGTTGTTTGATGTTTTAAGATTGGACCCAACATTTCCGACATACAGGCAAACTCTGAAAAAGGAATTTTCATTTTGATGTGAGCTTTTCAGTCTAAGATGATGTGGCATTGCATTGATGCCAATGCAAATGACTGACACATTTTGCTCATTTACAAGAAAAGTCAATGTTGTTACTTCCTTCCTTTGTCAAAATAGGGCAGTATTGTGCTAACAGCAGATTGAATACGAGTCATGCTGCTTAGTAAATGAGTGGAAAAAAAGCAAGCCCGCTTATATACAGGCTCAGTAAAGAAGGAGCTAACAATCTTGATTGATTCATTACAACGGTCATTACAACGGTTTGATAGACTCACTTGTTGATGGATTGGTCACTTGCGTGCTCCCTTGATTACCTAATAGATTAACTCATTGATTACTCACCTCAATGCATCATTGCGGTGCTGAGACTTAACCCTTATTAAGCTGGGGTCTACCTATTACTGGGCCATTATGGCCCCTCCCCAAAAAATCACAAAAATGAGCTGAATTTGGGATGACATCATCTGGCAAAAGGATGAGACGATGCGATGGTAATCCCAATCGTCCCGATTTCGGTCGCAAAAGTTGTGTGAGACTACAATGAAAAAAAAAAAAAAAGATCTTGCGGAGATATCTTCTCGCGTTTCAGAATGATTGTGGTATGCTTTCATATTTGATCAAAGTTATCAGGGGGGTGTTTCACCAAGCTGTTCGTAAGTTACGAACGACTTTATGAACGACTGGTGATCCTTTCTTGTGCTAAATCAGATTCTCAATGAATAAAGTGTGTTATCGCATTTAGCACAATAAGGATCACCAGTCGTTCGTAACTTATGAACAGCTTGGTAACCCCCCCCCCCCCCCTGGGGATTAGTGGCCCTTACCTCTGAGGAAAACAATATGTCCACCTCCGCCAATGATCCTCTGGACGTCTTCTGGATAGGTCTTGAGGTTTTCTGGCAGCAGGTGGTCCTTGTTATGACCTAGGCCTAGCTGGCCATAGCTGTTGGCTCCCTAGCAAATATAAACAAAAAACAAACAAAAGACATTCATTAAAAACATGAAGCTGAGCAATGCACAGTTTGCAGGCACAAGCCCTTGTGAGTTGACTGATGTCCTTGTTATGACCCTGGCCTAGCTGGCAATAGCTCTTGGCTCCCTAGCAAATACAAGCAAATTAACAAGAGACTTAAAAAAAAAAAAACATTTTAAAAACATGAAGCCAACCATAGCTGTTAGAACATTTTTGGATAGGCTTTTGCTAAACACTTGGGGAATGTTGCGTCCTATTTTTGGCAAAAAATAGCCTCTGTTCTTTGTACAGTGTCTTCAGAGATAATAACTCTCTTTTGTCTTCACATAATTTTGTCAATCTTTTAAAAACATGTTAGAAACAAGTTTGTGGAATTTACAAGTCTAGCAAAGCAATAGGCATGTTATTTAGGGTAAATTACCTTACACTTAATCTAGAATAGAATCTGATACAATGTAGACTGTAGTTATCGCATACAGTACTGCTCGCGTAAACGTGCATGTGTAGGCCAAAAGACATCAGTGCTGTGCACTTCGCATTTTATGTTGGCGCAAATTGCTGGAGAATGCTGGCGATTATTTGGGGGGTTAAACATGGGATAATATTAGTGCGAACAATGGGCAAAATGGAAATGCAATCGGGGTGAGTAAGTGACCCCTCCTCCCCCCCCCCCCCCACCTCTCCTCCCTCCCTCCCCCCTCCCCAGGTCTTCTTCTCTTTTCCTTTTTTTGCATGCTGTATCAGTGTCTAAAAATGTCTAAAAAATTTCTATAGTGCAAATATATTTTCAAACAATTCAGCTGGGTAACTATCCTGGTAGGACATGATGATAATGGTGGCGATGATTTAAATCAGTGATTATAGTGCCATTTTCATTGGGCTTAAAAATTCACGAAGTTAGGGGACAGGGACAATAGGACCAATCGGCTTTTGGTACAGTTGCTAGGCAACTTTCACCCTAACTTTGCAATTTTTTAAGCCCAATGTTGACAATGATAAAGGTGATGATACTTGTGGCAATAAGGATGGTGCTGACGGTGATGATGAGAATTGATGAAGTGATAAAAAATGCTACAACGTAGAAAGTATCTTTAATTCATCACCTTATTGTACACGTGTAACTGGAAAAAATGGAAGAAATAATCTTTGTGAAGATGCCATTAAAAATCTAAAACAACAAATTCTTAATTGGGGAGAAAAATAAAGAAAAAAAATCTTTGAAGATACCATACCATAAATATCGGCTAATTTCGGACGAAATCAATGCCAAGCAATGCGACATTTCCTAAGTGTTAAAGATTGTCCGTCCCTTTTGCAAGCTTAAAATTTGAAATCGTCTATCACGATCGTAAATTGAAGAAAGTGTGATTCAAGACCATTTCTAAGAATATAGCATGTTGAAGCTTTCTGTATATGTAAAAAATTTCAGCCGTTAAATTTCAAACCGACTTTTTTCGTACTACGAAAAAAGTATTAGTCTTTGTTACAGTATCTATGTGGTTATTATGCGTGTGTGAAATCCTATTTTTATGAGTAACTACCAAACTTTAGAGATGATTTCTTCCAAAGAACAATTTTTTTCATAATGCGTTTTATAATTTAATAAACAGATTAATCAATAAAGCAGATATTTCAACACAAATTGCTAAGAGCCTGAGGTAAATACTATTAATCAGACGTTGTTTACGTGCATTATTTGAATTTTACACTACGTATCAGTTTCAAATTGTGAATATAGAGCTTGCTAACACTCCTCTACATGTTTTGCCAATGTGTCGATGGTTTTGTGGTGATCTGAAAAAGGGACTGGCTGTCTTTAAGGAAAAGCCTCTGGATATAGGTCTTGAGGTTTTTAATAGGAGATGGTCCATATTAAAAGCCAGGCCTATAAAGTATAATATAGCTGGCCATGGTTGTTGGCTCCCTTGGCCTAGCAAAATAAACAAAAGACTTTTCAAAGACTTTTCATCTAAAAAAGTTTAGCTGACCAATGCATTTATTATTACTAAGTTTGACAAATTGTGCGTTGTTATGTCTTTGTTATGACCTAGTAGGATCTAGGCCTTGCTGGCCATAGGCAGGAATAAACATCTCCTTTGAGGCACTCTTTTATCAAAATGAGGTTTGATGTTCCCCCAAGCCGAGGGCAAGGCCAAAATTATATTTTTTAAATCTCAGAGACTCAGTCAGTGGATGCAAATAAAGTCATGGATAAAATAGACAATGCCATAAAAGTCAACCTAACAGTATTGGGCATCTTCTGCTAGACAAGACAAATTTTAGATCAGATATCAAGCATGGATATTATGGGTGTATGCCTATGGCAATGCATGGGCATGATATATACACAACCTGGCGCTGGCTGTATGTACATAGCCATGGCATGCCATAGCACTGGCACTTTAGCAGGCCACTGGCACTGCAATGCACTGCACTGTCTTGGGCCAGATGCAAACACACACAGGCCACATCAACAGTACAGTGCATGCAATCACACTCGTCACAACATTCAGACAGTCAGCCAGATTTTGACACCAACGCACAGAATCTAGTGCCCGGAAGCACGGAAATCACGAGTATCGAAATAAATAACACATAAGACCGACAAAAAGATGGAAAGTTCAACTTAAAAACATTGCTCGCGATATTGAGACTTTAGAATGCTTGTTTATTTACATGCCACATAGCTTACCCACGAAAATACGGCTGTACTGGGCGCTGCCATGTTGGATATCCCACAAAGCATTGTGAGAGTTCACGTATGCAAATTGGCACCTCGTAGTAATTTAGCACTAGCGATTGGCCAACAATGCGCTTCGCGTACTGGACAATCGCCATAGCGGGTTCCTATTCGTTCATGGTTGTTCATCGGGTACCTTCGGCCAATCACAGACTTTTTGCACCTGTAAGTTGTCCATTTTTACTGGATAGAGTCCCACCATTCAGGGGCTAGAGAAAAGAGTGATCCTAGCGGGAATTTAGAAGTAAAAGTGATCATATATATATGGCAAAAAATGATTAGAAAACTTAGGAATCAGTCGTTCCAAATGAGAGTGTGCGATGTGTGTAGCCATTGCCATTGGCTTGTAGAGTTGTTTGTGTAAAATGAGTTGTGCATGCTTTATGCACGCCCGCAGGCCGCCTGTACTGTACTGCGATATATGCGATGATTTACGCAGGTAAGCTATGTGGAGTGTGACGCTGCCTTCGTGTGTCTGTATTGCACATGTGTTGGGTGTATTTTGTAAAGAAAAACAAATTGACAGTGTAGCACATTTATAGTTAAAGTTTGTATAAACAAATGCAATGTAAGAAATTAATATCTAAGAAAATAATAGTTTGTTAAAACAAAATCAAGAAAATGGAAGAATTTCCCTCCCATAAATCAGAATAAAGGCAAAAAGCTGGAAACTGGAACTAAAAATATAACGATCGTAGCCTGGAGTCTAGTTATGAAGGGGGGGGGGGGGGGGGGGGTGTAGCTAGCCCCAGGACTGCTCCCGCACAGCAGGAGCAGTCCTGAGGGCTTGCCACCCATTTCCTTGCATGTCCGGGTCCAACTACTGATGAATAGTCGACCCGTGCACATGGATGAATTACTCATTTCAAGTATATTTTTCACATATGAATGGTTGAATGTAACTGCCATATTTCCGGGGTATGAAAATGATGAAAAGTATATTGTCGAGCAACGTTACCTATTTCCCCTTCCGCTTCATGCGTAATTCTAACCATGGTCTAACAAACAAGGTCCTTCCAGGGGGGGGGGGGGGGGGGGGGGGGATTCCGAAAACGAGCTTAGGAAAAATTTTATTGTATCTCAGGGACTTTGGAAAAATTTTATCTTTTGGTATATATTCTGAAAATCTAACTTACAATAAAAGATAAAATTTTTATGTCAATGAGCCTCCGAGATGAAATTTTTATGCAAATGAGCTAAATCGGTATATTCTGAAACGCACTTAGGAAAACAAGTTGGGATGAAAGATAAAACTGCTCCCATTAGCAATTTTATCTCCAGACGTACGCACCTAGGCCCAAAGCATTACGTGCAAAAATAATTCGCGCATTCAACTTTTTGCACATGGGCGCATCAAATGCAATAAGGTGCGCTGATCATTGATGCGCAAATATGTCCCTTTCAGTTTCATGACATCACACCATCAGCTTGATGGTGTTAATGTATGCAAAAGGCATGCATGAGAGGACGTTTATTACTGGCTGCCTCTGGGATATGAGCGCAGGGCATGCGCTCAATAATGTTGGTTAAAATCTTCCTAAAATATGTTTGGAATACCAAAGATAAAATATTTTAAGGACATTGTATCTCGGGGGAGATAAAATTTTTATCTCTGGATTTTCGGAATACCGGCCCAGGCTGCCATCTTGGCTGTTTAATGACTTGGTACGCATGGGCAAATTAATATTCATGATGATGACGCTTTCGCTCTAATGACCGTATTTGCGCTATTGATTCGAATATGCATGTAAAAGAGATTTTTGTTGTTTTGATTGTTCAAATAATCAACAAGATTTGCATTAATTATGTCATTTAAAATTAAAGTGACCAAAATGTTAACTTCTCTGTTATAGACTTCAGTGGCGGATCAAGGATTTTGTAAGAGAAAGGGCCAAATCTTCCAACTTTCCAAATACCATGCATGCACCGTCCTCCATCACTGAACTCTAGCTCAGCGAGGTGGCCGTGGGGTGGGGTGGCGTTGAAAAAAGTGGCTCTCAAAAAGAATTAAAAGAAATAAAAACGGACCAACATACATCTGAAATATAATTTAAATGTAATTAGACTTCTTAAATGAGGAGTTTTTCACTTTTCCTGATCAAAGGTTCATGAATTCAACTAAATCTGTTGGCTAAATAGACTGCTACATGTAAGGTATTTTAAATATCTAAATAAGCTATATATATTTCAAACAGTTTATCGCTGAGGTGTATACTGCTTATTCCTGCCAAGTTTCATGACTTGTGCAAACCCTGTGATTGACCTGTCTTTATGATGTACAATATAGACCAAACATTTTAATTTGTTGTGATGTTTATACTCGCCACTATCTCAATTAATTGACCTAACTTGCTCGAAGTTAATAATAGTGTGACGAGATGTTTGCTTTTCACAAAAATCAGGCATTGAATTGGGATGCATGTCCCTGCCCCCAATGGCCTGAGGATTCTGCATGCATTATATAGTAATGGCATAGCCCGGGCTGGCTGATGTATTTGACTCTGAAAAATGAGGCCGGCAGCTAGATCTATCGAAGAAGTTCCCTTCTGCCATATGACCAGCGTGGGTTGAACATCAATCTGATTTCAGGATGACATGAGGGAATGGTGTACAACTTCTAGCCCCCGTATCTTTCATTGCAACTTTGTACCACAACATCAACACATGCAGGTAGGACCATGGACGGGAATGCAGTGACACAGACGCTGACCGCCGACCAACTCGGTCAGATCCAGACCATCCAGACCCAGGGTGGACAAGCAGGGGGGCAAGTCCAGCTCCAACTGCAAGGCCAGGGACAACAGGTAGGTGAAAAAAAAAACAATCACGGGGTGTATGGGGATCAAGTTCATCCCTTCATCCCCTCCCCGATATAAATGTAATGTTTTATCATTCTTATTATAATGTCTCCTTACAATGTCTCTCTCACCCCAAACCTCCCCCCCCCCCCCCCTCTTCATGAAGTGTGATATAGTTGTGAGTTATTAATATTATTGTATTGCATTGTCACTCTTTCCTTTATACACCCCTTCCCCCTCTTGATCAAGATTATTTAACTGCCATCTGCTGTTTTATCATTCTTGTGATATCTCCTTATCCCTCTTTCCACCCACCCCACCCCCTCCTCCTCTCCGGGCCCATACCCTGAACTACTGTGTAGATTTGAGTTATTGTTATCAGTTATATTGCCTTGTTGCTCTTTCCTCTACACACTCGTCACTTCTTGATCACGATTGATAACCACTAAATGAAATATATCTAGTGAGATGTTTAGTTATTGTTTATATTTCTCCATATTATTCTCTCTCTTACATGCTATTATTTTTTTTATAATTTTGCCATATAAATGTAATGTTTGTTATTCTTTTAACATCTGTTTATCATTCTCTCCACCCACCCTCCCCCTCCTTCCCTCTCCACCCCGTCCCACCGGCACACAGCTAGTACAGGTCAGCGGGGGTCAGATCCTGGCGGGGGGTCAGCCCATCACTCTTCAGGTGGCAGGGGGCCAGGCAGGGGCGGCTCAGCTACAGCAGCTGGCTCAGACGCTGCAAGTCGTGGGTTCAGGCGGACAAGTCCAACAGGTCAGTGGGTAGAAGTGGCCATCTGGGCCATGTGGCATCTGGGCCATGTTGCATGTGGGTCTGTCTACAGTGAAGGGATATTTTGTGGCACAACTGAATCATTTGAAATTATGACCACTTTGCACAAGTCCAACAGGTCAGTGGGTAGAAGTGGCATCTGGGCCATGGTGCATGTGGGTCTGTCTACAGTAAAGGGATATTTTGTGGCACAACTGAATCATTTGAAATTATGACCACTTTGCACCACCAAAATATTGAATATTGAGTGTTGAATTCCCTCCAAAATAATTTCAGCTAAAATCCTGCTCTGAATGTGCATTATTATATATTTCTAATAAAGCCTGTACATATTTGCCATATCACAGTTGAAACGGGACAGACACGTGTATTTCAAACTCATCTGTCCCGTTACCAACGTGCTGTGGCAAATTTGTACAGGGCAAATTTTGTAAAGAGTACAAAACCTTGTAAAGTGCAAATCAATACATTTCTTTGATATTTTATTATTATTAGCTGGTTTATAAGAGACAAAAAAAATGGAATTTAAGAGATTTATGCAAATGTTACAGTAAATGTAACAGAAATGTACCCATTACTGTGGACAGGCCCATGCATATAGCTCTTTAATAATTGTAACTTACCATCTATTGTAACTACCACAGCAACAGGTGCAGTAATGAGAGCTCATTGGCTATTGCCATGGTAGCTACAATTGATGGTAAGTTATTACAATAATCTAAAATGTATATGTAACATGGCCCTGATAGCATCTTGCCATCAGGGATTAGAGGGAAAATCCACCCCGAAGCTAAGATGGTCTTAATGAATGCAAAAGCATGATGGGAACATATAAGTGAAGGTTTGACAAAAAATCCGTCAAAGTGTAACAAAGTTATGACCTACTCTCTGGCTATACTACATTCTAATTTCAACTTCATATTTGGGATATACACATTAATATTTGGAATGATTTGGGTATACGTTTCGCAGTCAGGTGTTAGAGAAAGAGCTGTGCAATTGGCTGAAATATTCTGTTAAGATTAGGGGCTAGTTTGATAGTACTAACCATTATACTTCAATTTAATCGCTGGCATCTTGCCTGTATCATAATAAAATACCACATGTCGTAATTGAGATACATACAGGAACCAGAGTTTTATAAACGAACAATGCACAAGTGCAATGCACACCACGTCT
Source organism: Arbacia lixula (assembly GCA_963669155.1). Taxonomy (NCBI): domain Eukaryota; kingdom Metazoa; phylum Echinodermata; class Echinoidea; order Arbacioida; family Arbaciidae; genus Arbacia; species Arbacia lixula. Next base: position 16,709,729 of record OZ022592.1, on the reverse strand, counting down.
CTATTTACATATATCATATATCTATATTTTGCCTTTACAATTGTAAATTGTTATTGTTAAATGACATATACTGTACTGGGAAGGCAAAAAAGCCTTCAAAATGTAATTGTTAGCAATCTTCTTCCTGATGGTCTTAAACTCATGTATTGTCTATTTTAGAAGCTTGCTGAAAGTTATTTGCCCTCAAATGATTCACATATGGAGTAATTAATGATTAATGATTAAATCCTCAAAATGTGCGGGCCAAACATTTTGAGGATTTGTGATTTAATCACTCATTACTCCAATTGTACACCATTTGAGGGCAAATAACTTTCAGCAAGCTTCTAAAATAGACGATACATGAATTTAAGACCATTGGCAAGAAGATTGCTCACAATTACATTTTGAAGGCTTTTTGCCTTCTCAGTACAGTATATGCCCTTTAAATTGAATTACATGTTTTTCCCCCCTTTTGTAGATCCAGCTAATTCCAACACAACAAATCCAGGGAGGAAATCAACAGGCACAGGGGCAGGTAAAAGATATTTCTTGATTCTTTCTTCACCGTGGTTGGTAAATTATGAAGTGCTTCCTTACGAGAAATTTTATCCTAACTTGAGGTTTGCTCTTAATTGGTATTCCAAAATCCCTCCTAATTATGCCTCCGCCAAGAAGTTAGCCTTTGGTCGAGTCCTCGCTCGCCGAACAAGGTTTGAAAAAAGGCTAAAGCAGTGTGCGTTTACGGTAGTGATCGCGCGAGCGAGCTGCCTTGGCAGCGAGGCCTTTGCTAACTTGAAAAGTTCAATATATATTTGCATATGTACGAGGGTATTACATATGCAGCAGCTATTGACGATCGCGACCAATCGTAATTGTTTTCATTGTGATGTTTTACGTAGATTCGTTCATTGTATAGTGGGGGTGTTGTTATTCTAACGTACTTAATAATCAATGAATTCCGGTACAAATTTCAATAAAACATAAATTTATTGCATAAATATTTAAAGTATGACTAACATATTCACAACTTTGTTATCTAGATAACTTTGGAAAAAAATATTCTCCTTAGTTTTTCCTTCTACCCTGCGTATAATGGATCACTTCAATTGACAGAGCAGCGCGACTGCAAGTAGTACCTCCCGCAGAAGTCTGGCCAGTTTCGCCAGGGAATGCCGATGGGATTTGTGTGCTTGCAACACTGGCAGCGACAGTGGCTGTGCGTACAAAGTCCTTGCACAGCGGAATGGCTTGAAAAATTGCAGATTTGCCATAGCCAGTTGGAAGATTGACAAAAACATCTTCACCTTTCAATGCTGATCGTATAGCTTTCGTCTGCAAATTCTTAATACTTGACAATTTTAACCTTCCAGCTGCATATTCAATGCTTTTTGATACGATGTCTTCTTCGAATTCGCCGCCAGCCATGTTCGTTTTTCGAGCGAGCAAAGATGATCGATCAATCAAGGCTGAATTCATGCATATTCATGATTTTACTCAAATAGTCTACTCTGATTGGTTTATTGGATTAGAAGGTGTGGTTTGGCTGGCTTCCTGGCGAAGCTACTTTGCATCTCATTATCTACCGATTAGGTAGCGGACGTATAATACAAAACAAAAGAATTAAACTGCAAGTTCGTAAAGGCCTCGGCGCTGAAGCGCCTCGCATGATAGTCTTATGTATGCAGACTCGTTCGGCACATTGTGGGGTATAACAGCGCCGAATGCCTTGGCTAAAGGCTACCAAGAAGTGGGCGGAGGCAATATGTTTTGGGGTTGTCCGTCCGTCCGTCCCGAATCTGTTAACGCAATATCTTGAGTACTGTTTACCAGATATGCTTCGAACTTGGTACATACGTGCATTGCATGAAACCAATGAACTGTGTAGAATAGGGATCAATTCTGATTGAGGTCAAAGGTCAGTGAACTTCGAAACAATTGAAAATGAAAATTGCAACAAATTAAGTAGACATTTTTCAAAATAAATCAAAATCCAATGATGCAATTCCAACCAGACATGGTAGAAAGGTAGATCACTACTTGGAAATAGACTGATAACATATTTGGTACAATTTCTGAAAGGTCAGAGGTCAAAGGTCAATGAACTTTTCCAAAATGATGGATTTTTATCAAACCTTCACTTTATATGTTTCTTTCATGTTTCTGCTTCCAATAAAACTAATGTAACTGGATAGTGGACTGTACCTTTAAAAAAAATACCATATTTCTCTCTTCAGGTGCAAGTCGCTCAAAACCAGACCAGCAATGGCCAGGCACAGGTAGTGCAACAGCAGCAGCAACAACAACAACAACAACAGCAAGTACAGCAAGAACAGGCCGTGCAACAAACACAGCAGGTATGTTCTCTCAAAAATGTTTGCCAAGTGGGCGATTGTGGTTTGATGCTGTCATCTCTTCTGCAGGGATTAAGCAATAACATTACAACATGTGGCAACTCTTAAATGCTAAGGGCCCTCAGTAACAGTAGTTTTTATAACTTCAGTTTTATAACACAAGAGGCCACCCTGCTTAAATAAAACTGGAAATAAATGAATAAATAAATAAATAGAATGATCCAAGACTCAGTGAAATCACCCTTCCCCCCCCCCCTCCACTTCTTCTCCTGACCAGTGAGTAAGTGTATGATTGTAGTTTGATTATATTGTCATTCCATGGCAATTAAGCAATAAAATTGCAACATGTGGCAATTCTTTAATACTAAGATGATCCTAGACCCCAATTGAAATTTCCTTCCACCCTCTACCCCTGATTTTGAGAAGGTTTTGGGCGGGTAGTTCAAAACGTAAAGTAGAGACCGAAGACCACTGTGTGCTCTAGTCCACATTGGTCAATGCCAGGATGGACTGCATCGCGTACTGACAGGAATAATACGATGATGAATGGAAACTATGGCTTCACTAAAATCTAGGCGAATTGTCCCTACGGCGGACTACTCATGAATATTAATGAGTCAGATGAAATGAGGCTCTATCGGGTATTTGTTTCCATGTTGTCGTGTCTTGGCCCGTGAACTAGAAAAAGCTTGCGTGGTTAAGTCGCTGCCCGGTAAGCAGTAGATTACAGGTTCAAATCCGGTCTGGTTCCAAGATTTTTGTCTGACTTGTTTTTCGTTCATTTGCAGGATGGAGCACGCTATCCTTACTACTGGGTGTATGCCTAAAAAAATTCTTTGTAAATTGAAATTACCCCAGAAAGCCCTTTCACTAAAATCTAGCCTATGGTTGTTGTGTTTCAAATGTAAAGGAATTGTTCACTTTTCCTGAAAATGTTCATGAAGCTACGATTGTGAGATACACTATTGTTAGGGTATACTTCTGATTCCCGCTGAGTTCAAATGTAAAGGATCATTGTTCACTTTTCATGAAAATGCTTGTGAAGCTATGATTGTGAGATTTCTTGTACATGTTATGGTAAGGGTATACTGCTGATTCCCTCTGAGTTTCATGATTGTTTCAAAAGGGACATCCTATCTTAAAGGGTTACTAAATTAGAAAAATAAATTCCCACTAATCTATGTAAAATTATCCACTAAAAACGAATTACACTTTCGTTTGCCGCAATAAAGTCTCATTTTGACGAAAACTTGAAAAAACGCACGCCTCCAGTGACGTATGAGAAGTCAAAATGCCATAAATGCCAACGGCGTAAATGTTTTATTCACGCCATTCAAACAATGCGTTACCAATGTGAACCCCGAAGCTTGTCCGAGGTTTGTCTGAGTAGCTTCCGTACAATCTATGGAATTTGACTTCTTATATATCAATGGAGGCATGTGTTTTTTTCAAATTAAATTAGACATTATTGCGGCAAACGAATGTGAAATTTGTTTTTAGCGGATAATTTTACATAGATTAGTGGGAACTTATTTTTGTAATTTAGTAACCCTTTAACAGGGGAGCCCCCTCAGATACATGTTTATTTTTGTCACTGCACCTTACCTTTCATAAGAAAATGTCTCTGTTTCATGTCATGTCTTGGTAGATTCAGATAGTCCAGCCGCAACAGGTGCAGGCCACCAATCAGCAGGGGCAGGTCCAGCAGATTGTCATTCAGCAGCCCCAGGGGACCAACGTCAACGCTGGACAACAACAAATACAGGTATGGTAAACAAGCACAACAAGAGACAAGACATAGGTCAACAAACACTACAACTAATTAATTTATGGTAGATAAACACAACAAGGAGACAACAAATAGGTCAACAAACACTACAACAAATTAATTTATGGTAGATAAACACAACAAGGAGACAACAAATAGGTCAACAAACACTACAACATATTAATTTATGGTAAATAAACACAACAAGGAGACAACAAATAGGTCAACAAACACTACAACATATTAATTTATGGTAAATAAACACAACAAGGAGACAACAAATAGGTCAACAAACACAACAAATTAATTTATGGTAGATAAACACAACAAGGAGACAACAAATAGGTCAACAAACACTACAACAAATTAATTTATGGTAGATAAACGCAACAAGGAGACAAGAAATAGGTCAACAAACATTACAACTAATTAAGGGAGCACATCCATATTATTTTGGCAGCGTGCACGCCGCGGGCACACCCCCGCTGCGGTGATTAGTGAACAGGATGTAGCTCGCCGCTAGATGCAGCTCGCGGCAGCGCGCTGCACAGATTAAAGCGGATTAACAGGAAGAATCGATCGTAGATTATTCTTGCAGCTTTCTCGCAGCTTGCACGCCGCCTGCACGCAGTCGTCTGCGCGTGCTAGCGAATCTCTCCTTTTCACTTAATTCGGTCTATTGATTGTCTTGTCGGCAGGGTCAGGTTTCAAGTTAAGTTATTTTGAATACAGAACGATGTATTTTCGAAATGTTTTATGTTAGGCACAATCTGTTTGATTGACGATGCAATGCATTTTTTGAATGTTTTGTGACGAATAAAAAGCTTTAAAATACACTAAGTGAACACTCACGTCCCGTTTTTTTCTCGTCTGTTGCATGAATTGTGGAGGTTTGTTCATGTATTTGTTTTGATGTCTAGATTATGGCGGATCACAAATATAATCTTGCGTGGCCCTCGGTTTTTGAACGGGGATTGAATTTGTAAAAGTTTTACTGTGATACTTTGAATCAACCTTGCAATTAACGTCAAAAATATCCCATTTGTAAATCTGTGGAATAGTCGGACCTATAATCGGTGTCACATGCATTTATCATTATATCTCCTAATCTAATCGACATATTATAACACTCTTACTTTTCGACGTGATTTTTTTCGATAAAACGAAATATGCATAATCGACAATAACTCGCGAAGTAAATGCGACAATGATGCTGCCCCGATAATATTGCTGCACCGACATTTTCTCCGCTGTCCTTTTTTTTTTTTACAAACAAAATATTTGTATTACATGTAGCTCCTCGACGTTCTTGTTTCTTTCTTTTTAATTTGTTCGTACTTTTGCAATGTTCGTCATGACAGAATTAAGAAATGTAATAGTTGTACTTATGTTCATTATAATGATGATACTAAAGATAGTGAAAGTGCAGTGGCGTAACAGGCAGGGTGCAGGGGGCGGACTGCTCCCCCGCCCCCGCGGAGCTCACCGGGAAAATGAAATCATAAATAATGTGAAAGAGGAAATGAAAAGGGGAGAAAGACAGAAAAGGGAAGAAAAGGAAGGAAAGGAGAGAGGGAAATGGAAAGGAAAAGGCCAGAAAGAACATTAAGATAAGATGAAGGATAAAACGGAAGGAACGATAAAAAAAGGAACATATGAGAGAAAAAAATCTCTATATTAGAATGAGTGAGGAAGTGGGTACAATTTAGGAAATGACAAAATGGAACTGGAATTTGTGATGGAAAGGGAAAGAAAAGGAGAAACGGGAAATGGAAGAACAATATAATGTAAGGTCAAAACATATAACCGCTTTTCATCAAAACAAAATTGCGGCCATCTTTTTGATTGGCTCGGTTATACGACCGAGAACAAAAAAAGAGAAAAGGATAAAAAACGACCGGAAAAAAAATGATAATAAGTAAAGCTTATATAGCGCATTATAACCATGACGATTCTCTGCGTGCTTCACATTAATATTAACAGAATATACAAAGGCATTTACCTAATATTACATGGCTTTTCATTTGACCCCCCCCCCCCCCCCTCTGCGTGCTTCACATTAATATTAACAGAATATACAAAGGCATTTACCTAATATTACATGGCTTTTCATTTGACCCCCCTCCCTTCCTCTACCAACCACCACTGTAAGACTGTAAGATCACCCCCGGAGATGACGTGGAGAATGATGGTAATTTGATAATACTCTGTCCTTAGTTTTGCTTTTACTGCGATGTTTATTCTCTGTTGATGAAGGCCTATTTGACCGAAAGCTTTTGCATAGATAAAGACTAAAAAAAAATCAGCCCGATGTGGGCGAAATAGCGAGCTTGTTCTGAAGAAATCTGAGCTCGCGAGCTAGCCGGAGCGTCTTCATTGGCCTGAAAATTTCCCGACCTCGGCATGTATCAGCGCGCACGAGGCATTGTTAGTTGCGAGCTCACAACCGAAACCACGCGGTCGTGGCCTGTTCCCGTCGCACACTGCGCATGTGCGAACATCGGGATAATTATGCATCCCGAGTTTCGAGCTGACGTTTCGAGCTAATGAAGACGCGATTGCAACTTCTGGCTATAGTTCCCCGGATCAGCAAACTAGCTCGCTATTTGACGAGAACACGCGTCGATCTTACATTATCTTGTATGATCTAATGACAGATTTGTTGAAAAACAGCCTTGCGGTAGACAACATTCATACAATCATAATAATTGAAAATTTAAATTCATGCGGGCATTATGATGTCTCCATTGCGAATGATATATCAGTATTTTAAATTTCACGGATGTTAAAAATCAAAATATGAGTTTGAATAATAGTATATAATCGAGTATACATATCAGCCTGCTCGTCCGTTTTTTTTGTAAACTTTTCAGTGTTTTCTGTGGCTGAATTTACATTTTATCTGTCGAGTATATGTTACTCCCAGCCTGAAAATTTATGTATGATAGGAAGAGAGAATAATACAATTCAGACGAATGAAGTGGGGTGGAAGAGGCGATTTTGGTGTGGAAGATCGAGTGGGGCAGAGGTGATTCGAAGTGAGAGATAGAGAGGGACGGGCAGAAGAAATAGGGAATATCAAAGAGGTGATTCAGAATGAGAGATTGAGGAGGGGGGGGGGAGGTGGCGAGACGAAAGAAGTGAAGGAAGAAGAGGTGATTCGGAGTGAGAGATAGGGGGGGGGGCAGAATAAATGGGGAATATCAAAGAGGTGATTCGGAATGAGGGATAAAGGAGGGGGGTGGTATTAAGTGATATTTGAATAGTATTTTATCATGCTTTCTTTCAGTGAGAAATAATAAACCTGAAGGCTCCTTTTCGTTATCTGTGTATCATATCTGTGTATGCGATTTTGTGCGAGATCTATGTATTTTTTCTTTTGTGCCCTAAAAGGGGCTCTTGAACAATGGTTGGCACGGTAAAGGCCATGATCATCCAAGGGCATGTTTGTTTAGTCTAGTTAGATCTGCAAAAAGAAGAATGAAGCACAATATCATGCCATGAAACTGTCTTCAGTGTTCAAACAAAAATGAGTAATCAAGCAGATTACTACACTAGTAGAAAGTGATCTCATGTAAGCTGTAGCAAATGCTTCATTATCAGATGAATGTTAATTCAATATCATATTTTCATCGGCTGTCTCGACTCTCGGTGATAAATGCTGTTAGATCTTACGCCACGCAAGACAATTTCTATTTTAGTGATAAAATAAATGTGGTTCAGCAGATAAAACACAGTTTATCGGATTTCTTTCAAATGTCAAGTTAATGTGTGTTTAGTTTCTTACGTTTGGGGATATTCATACTGCCCAATTGCCGTCTTGCTGCACGACCATGACGACACCTAGCACTGCGAGGAACCACACGAATGCACGGGCGGTCGTGGCTTCCTTGTAGGACTACAGCATGCGTGCATATAAAGCGGCGGAAGACTTTGAACAGAATTGTTAACTTGCCGAATAAACAGAATCTTGGATTAAAATACCCTTCTGAAATAAACCCGGAAACGTTCGTTAATTGATTACAAGAATCTGCAATTATTCATGTCCAAATTTTGAAAAGAAGAGAATCGAGCTCTACCGGCAGCCTACCGGACATTCAGAATGGTTAGGAAAGATAGCAACAGGGGTCGCGTATGTTGAAAAGCCCGCTTTCTTTGGTAGGACGCTGTGAATGGTGAATAAACCTCATAACAATTTAAAAAGAACAACTTGCCGAAAACAGGATCTTGAATTAAAATACCCACGTTAATGATAATCAAGTGTTCTCTTTGTTGTTAGTAAGAACCTCCTAGTCCGGGAGCCCAGAAGATTTACTCATGTGAAAAGGGCCGGAACAACTGACCCCAGGCCATATGTCGAAAGGATATACCCTGGACATCACAAAAATGTTTTGCTGGCAAGGTGTACCCGATGCTTTTCCCCCCAAATCACCACAAATGTGACGTCACTACCGGAAAGCTTTCCTTTTTTTCAAAAATGGTTGGAATATATATATACATGGTACCATCTAACAATAATTTGGAATGTAGGCACGGTCCCGTAATGTGACCCCGTAATCTTTACGACGAGCAGGATTAACAGGGCACCCACATGTGGTCAATACTTAATAGTGTAAACGAAGCATGTCAAACGGATTATGATACATGTACATGCAAAATTTCAACACCAAAACAGACATGGCCGCTGCACACCTTAGTCGTCGATGTCGCCGGAAAACACATGAGCTATTGCGTCCATACCGTGTAGGCAACTGAGTTAAAAATTGGGGTTACTATCATTATGGGCCGTTATCATGGTGGAACCATTCTGCCGTCACCACTGGGTCTGATCATATACTTTGGTACTTTTGGAGGGAAGGTCATGGTCATGCTCCGTTACATTATTGATCCGGAGATGACCATAGGAGTGACAATATGTAACATCCATATATGTTTTGAAAAGCGGAACAAAAGCCAAAAACATTAGAACAAATTGAAAGGAAATGTGTGGTACGGTTCTTGGATTACAATGATTTTAAAAAGTTTCAACAGAAGAGTAACATGGGTCCAAAATTATACGCATTTATAGAACGAACGCGTATTCGGTCGGATTTTACGCACGTTCTTCCAAAATGTGACATCATGTCATTGGTCAGTAGATGACTATAAGCGTGATAATATCTAACATCAATATATGTTTTGAAAGGTGGAAGGAATGCCGAAATCACTAGAACGTGTCGGAAAGTAATGTGTTGTACGGTTCTTGAAGTACAAGGATCTAAACAGTTTCAACCGAAAAGTAACACGTATACAGAATATACACGTATGCAGCTAATACGCAGCATTTTGTCCGATTTTACTAAATTCTTTCAAAATGCTCCGTTACATTATGGTCAGGAGATGACCATAGTTGTGACAATATGTAACATCCATATATGTTTTGAAAAGCGGAAGAAATGCCAAAAACATTAGGCCGACTTGAAAGGAAATGTGGGGTATGGTTCTTGGATTACAAAGATTTGAAACGCTTCAACCAAAAAGTAGCACGTATCCAGTATATACGCGTATATAGGACGTATGCAGTATTTTGTCCTACTTTACGTGCATTCTACCAAAACGTTACGCTCTATTATTGGTCAGGAGATGACCATTAGCGTGAGCAAATGTCCCATTCTTATATGTTTTGAAAAGCTTGAGAGATGCCAAACACAGCAAACTAAGTTTGAAATAAATATTTGGAATGGTGTGTGAACTACAAGAATTGAAAAAGTTTAAACCGAAAAAGTGAACAAAAAACGAACAAAAGTGTTGCATTTTGCTGACGTCGTCGCGATATATCGTCATCGTCGATGTCACCCACATAGCTGTCATTGCCAAAACAAGTCAATGGTGATGTTGCACATTTACCAGGCAACCAAACTATACCAATCAAGTTTGACAATTGGGCATAAAAAATGTGTGTTAACACCTTTGTTATGATGGCACCATGCATATATTCCAACCATTTTTGAAAAAAAAAGGCTTTCCGGTAGTGACGTCACATTGGTGATTTGGGGGGAAAAGCATGCGTGCATATTAAGCGGCGGAAGACTTTGAACAGAATTGTTTACTTGTCGAATAAACGGAATCTTGGATTAAAATACCCTTCTGAAAAAAAAAAAAAAACGGAAACGTTCGTTGATTACAAGAATCTGCAATAATTCATGTCCAAATTTTGAAAAGAAGAGAATCGAGCCCTACCGGCAGCCTACCGGACATTCAGAATGGTTAGGAAAGATAGCAACAGGGGTCGCGTATGTTGAAAAGCCCGCTTGCTTTGGCAGGACGCTGTAAATAGTGAATAAACCTCGTAACAATTGCAAAAGAACAACTTGCCGAAAACAGGATCTTGAATTAAAATACCCACGTTAATGATAATCAAGTGTTCTCTTTGTTGTTAGTAAGAACCTCCCCATCTTCGTTTCTATTGTTTTACTCTCCGGTCGATAGTGCAGAGCAGGAGACTCACAAAAAAAAAAGGACATCGGGATTTCATTGATTAAGGGTAACTAAGTTCAGATCCTGCTTTTTGTTTGGTAAGGTCTTTTACAAGTTTCATACAATTGGAGAATATGTTGATATGAAATGTATTGCGTCATGCAGTTAGAAAGCGGGCTTTTCACGCCGAGAGGTAGGAAAAGCTGAGTGTGCGAGAAAAAAGAAGGGGGAGATAAATATCTCGCCAAGTTGACATATAATTTTTTATAAGTCGACTTGGGAAAGCTAAAATATCTCGCCATGTTGACATGTCAACTTCGCAAGATAAAGTATCTCGCCAAGTCGTACCTAGTACAGTAGTAAATTGCGATAATAATTGTTATCCAAATCGTTCGAGCATGTGGCCGTGGAAGTTGATCGCTACTCGGTCGCCATGCATGCGAGACGACGCGGCGCACTGGCTAGCTGTACGTCGTTTCGAACCGCTTCGCTACGGACATCAAAGAACGCCTTTCGTTGACATGCTTTTAAATTAAGAAATAATTAGAAGTCGAACACTAGTACTACATGTGGAACTATAGTACAGGCACATGTTTCATCTTCATTCGAGAGCAAGCTCCGCCGCGGAATTGAAGTCTAGTGGCCACGGGAATCTGATCATAGAAACTGCATCTGCGAATTCTGATAGACATGGTACGGGGGAAGCAATAGCTCATTTATAGCTGCAGTTGCCGCCAGCTAGTTTGCAGCGAGCTGCCGCTAGCTGCAGCGGGCCGGGGATTAAAGCTATAATCCGACCGATTAAGAAGTATGGCAGCGAGCGGCAGCGGGCACAGAGAGTGGATGTGAGTTCTATTGTGCTTTAATTATCGCAGCTAGCTGCCGCTGGCTGACGCTATTATCCCGTCTTAGAGCGTGCAGGCGTACGCTCGCGGCGTGCACGCTGCCAAAATAATATGGATGTGCTCCCTAATTTATGGTAGATAAATACAACAAGGAGACAACAAATAGGTAAACAAACAACAACAAATACAGGTATGGTAAACAAGCACAACAAGAGACAACAAATAGGTCAACAAACACTACAACAAATTAATTTATGGGAGATTAACACAACAAGAGACAACAAATAGGTCAACAAACACTACAACAAATTAATTTATGGGAGATAAACACAACAAGAGACAACAAATAGGTCAACAAACACTACAACAAATTAATTTATGGTAGATAAACACAGCAAGGAGACAACAAATAGGTCAACAAACACTACAACAAGTTAATTTATGGTAGATAAACACAACAAGGAGACAACAAATAGGTCAACAAACACTACAACAAATTAATTTATGGTAAATAAACACAACAAGGAGACAACAAATAGGTCAACAAACACTACAACAAATTAATTTATGGTAGATAAACGCAACGAGGAGACAACAAATAGGTCAACAAACACTGCAACAAATTAATTTATGGTAGATAAACACAACAAGGAGACAACAAATAGGTCAACAAACACTACAACAAAGTAATTAATGGTAGATAAACACAACAAGGAGACAACAAATAGGTCAACAAACACTACAACAAATTAATTTATGGTAGATAAACACAACAAGGAGACAACAAATAGGTCAACAAACACTGCAACAAATTAATTTATGGTAGATAAACACAACAAGGAGACAACAAATAGGTCAACAAACACTACAACAAATTAATTTATGGTAGATAAACACAACAAGGAGACAACAAATAGGTCAACAAACACTGCAACAAATTAATTTATGGTAGATAAACACAACAAGGAGACAACAAATAGGTCAACAAACACTACAACAAAGTAATTAATGGTAGATAAACACAACAAGGAGACAACAAATAGGTCAACAAACACTACAACAAATTAATTTATGGTAGATAAACACAACAAGGAGACAACAAATAGGTCAACAAACACTGCAACAAGTTAATTTATGGTAGATAAACACAACAAGGAGACGACAAATAGGTCAACAAACACTGCAACAAGTTAATTTATGGTAGATAAACACAACAAGGAGACAACAAATAGGTCAACAAACACTACAACAAATTAATTTATGGTAGATAAACATAACAAGGAGACAACAAATAGGTCAACAAACACTGCAACAAGTTAATTTATGGTAGATAAACACAACAAGGAGACAACAAATAGGTCAACAAACACTACAACAAATTAATTTATGGTAGATAAACATAACAAGGAGACAACAAATAGGTCAACAAACACTGCAAAAAATTAATTTATGGTAGATAAACATAACAAGGAGACAACAAATAGGTCAACAAACACTACAACACTTTAATTTATGGGAGATTAACACAACAAGAGACAACAAATAGGTCAACAAACACTACAACAAATTTATTTATGGGAGATAAACACAACAAGAGACAACAAATAGGTCAACAAACACTACAACAAATTAATTTATGGTAGATAAACACAACAAGGAGACAACAAATAGGTCAACAAACACTGCAACAAGTTATTTTATGGTAGATAAACACAACAAGGAGACAACAAATAGGTCAACAAACACTACAACAAATTAATTTATGGTAGATAAACATAACAAGGAGACAACAAATAGGTCAACAAACACTGCAACAAATTAATTTATGGTAGATAAACACAACAAGGAGACAACAAATAGGTCAACAAACACTACAACATATTAATTTATGGTAAATAAACACAACAAGGAGACAACAAATAGGTCAACAAACACTACAACATATTAATTTATGGTAGATAAACACAACAAGGAGACAACAAATAGGTCAACAAACACTACAACAAATTAATTTATGGTAGATAAACACAACAAGGAGACAACAAATAGGTCAACAAACACTACAACAAATTAATTTATGGTAGATAAACGCAACAAGGAGACAAGAAATAGTTCAACAAACACTACAACTAATTAATTTATGGTAGATAAATACAACAAGGAGACAACAAATAGGTAAACAAACAACAACAAATACAGGTATGGTAAACAAGCACAACAAGAGACAACAAATAGGTCAACAAACACTACAACAAATTAATTTATGGGAGATTAACACAACAAGGGACAACAAATAGGTCAACAAACACTACAACAAATTTATTTATGGGAGATAAACACAACAAGAGACAACAAATAGGTCAACAAACACTACAACAAATTAATTTATGGTAGATAAACACAACAAGGAGACAACAAATAGGTCAACAAACACTGCAACAAGTTATTTTATGGTAGATAAACACAACAAGGAGACAACAAATAGGTCAACAAACACTACAACAAATTAATTTATGGTAGATAAACATAACAAGGAGACAACAAATAGGTCAACAAACACTGCAACAAATTAATTTATGGTAGATAAACACAACAAGGAGACAACAAATAGGTCAACAAACACTACAACATATTAATTTATGGTAAATAAACACAACAAGGAGACAACAAATAGGTCAACAAACACTACAACATATTAATTTATGGTAGATAAACACAACAAGGAGACAACAAATAGGTCAACAAACACTACAACAAATTAATTTATGGTAGATAAACACAACAAGGAGACAACAAATAGGTCAACAAACACTACAACAAATTAATTTATGGTAGATAAACGCAACAAGGAGACAAGAAATAGTTCAACAAACACTACAACTAATTAATTTATGGTAGATAAATACAACAAGGAGACAACAAATAGGTAAACAAACAACAACAAATACAGGTATGGTAAACAAGCACAACAAGAGACAACAAATAGGTCAACAAACACTACAACAAATTAATTTATGGGAGATTAACACAACAAGGGACAACAAATAGGTCAACAAACACTACAACAAATTTATTTATGGGAGATAAACACAACAAGAGACAACAAATAGGTCAACAAACACTACAACAAATTAATTTATGGTAGATAAACACAACAAGGAGACAACAAATAGGTCAACAAACACTACAACAAGTTAATTTATGGTAGATAAACACAACAAGGAGACAACAAATAGGTCAACAAACACTACAACAAATTAATTTATGGTAAATAAACACAACAAGGAGACAACAAATAGGTCAACAAACACTACAACAAATTAATTTATGGTAGATAAACGCAACAAGGAGACAACAAATAGGTCAACAAACACTACAACAAATTAATTTATGGTAGATAAACACAACAAGGAGACAACAAATAGGTCAACAAACACTGCAACAAATTAATTTATGGTAGATAAACACAACAAGGAGACAACAAATAGGTCAACAAACACTACAACAAAGTAATTAATGGTAGATAAACACAACAAGGAGACAACAAATAGGTCAACAAACACTACAACAAATTAATTTATGGTAGATAAACACAACAAGGAGACAACAAATAGGTCAACAAACACTGCAACAAGTTAATTTATGGTAGATAAACACAACAAGGAGACAACAAATAGGTCAACAAACACTGCAACAAGTTAATTTATGGTAGATAAACACAACAAGGAGACAACAAATAGGTCAACAAACACTACAACAAATTAATTTATGGTAGATAAACATAACAAGGAGACAACAAATAGGTCAACAAACACTACAACAAATTAATTTATGGTAGATAAACACAACAAGGAGACAACAAATAGGTCAACAAACACTACAACAAATTAATTTATGGTAGATAAACATAACAAGGAGAAAACAAATACAGTTACGGTAGATAATCACAACAAGGGGACAATAAATAGGTAAACAAACAACAAAAAATACAGATACAGTAAAGAAACACAGCTCCAGATAGAGATTAACAAACACAGTCAGACAACAAAAACAACAAGGTAAACAAACACAACAATCATAGGTTAACAAACACAATAATACAGGTACTTTACAGGTACTCTTCAACAATCACTGGGAAACAAACACAAAAAGTATCACATGTAGGAAAGGTAAACAAACACACAACAATCATAAGTAAACAAACACAACAATCATAGGTAAACAAACACAAAAATACATCAATTACAGATAGGGTAAACAAAGACAACAACAATCCTATGTATAAACTACTACAAAAAGTCATCAAATACAGGTATGGTTAACAAACACAACACAAGATTAAGTTTAACAAACACAACAAGACATTTAAAACAGGTATGGTATAATAAACACAAAAAGACATCACATATAGGAAGTGTAAACAAGCACAACAATCATCTCTCCACAAAACATTGAATTCTTTGAATAAACTCCTATCCTATTGGGAACTCGTAAATGGAAATATACAAAAGGATGGAAGCCATGGGTATTGGTTCGTAATAAGCCTGATAGTCCAGGAGCATGAACATCCCTGTGGGATTTTTTGTATGAAAGCAAGCCACCCATCCAGATGTCTCAAGGGTACCCCAATGAACAATAAAAAACATGTTGGCAATCTTGTAACCCTGGCAGATAATAATTATTAAGGTTGAAAAGAACACGACAAAATTGTAATTGGAATAACCTCTTTTTTTAGGGGTAGGTCAATGCTTGTATAGAGAGCGCTTCAAAAAACAATATTTTTGTGAGGTGATGTCAAGCTCAGTATATAATTATCAGCAAGCATAATATGTAAAGCATAGCACAAACCTTATTTAGTTGAAATCGGTCCAGAAACAGCCGAGATATCCATGAATATAACATTTACAGTAAAGGTGACGGAACAATTTTTCGTTAATAATTTGGGAAAATATTAATGTATTGCAGCACCGTTAATTAAGTGCGAATGACAGGCACTTACTTAGTTGTCGTCGGGTACAGACTAGGAGTACAGCAGTCCGGCGCTCAGGAGTCGGGAGTACAGTGCAGCAGATCTGTCGTAAGAAATGACTCTCTTGTCCGGTGCTTGAACTCCAACTGGCCTTACTTGTACTCGGCATCGCATCGATCATGAGGGTAATTTTGGGGGGGAGTGGCGCACGCGCCGTGCGTAGTGCCCATTTGATTAAGGTGAGCGGGGCTATCTCATTGTATTTGATGGTGTGTTTATTGTCCGCCGGGTGTTTCCAGGCGACGCTTCATATTTGCATACTGTTTATGCTTCACACCCCCCGGCCCTATAGATTGGCAAATATTTGGAAATCCTTTATTTTTAAATTGCCAATCTTTGTGTTTTTAATTTGCTATTATCTATAGTTAAGGAAAACAAACAATATAAAACAAACCAAAACCAAAACAATGAAACGTAATCCTGAATCAACAAAAACAACTTTAACTACGTCTCTATTTACAATATTTACAATTAATGAGTTCCTACTCAGTTTACTGAGATGGATACTCATTCCTGTCGCCCTAACCTACTTCAGCAGTACAAACGCTGTGCGTTTGTGTAGGTAGCCCCGATTACTTCTGGGAGGGGCATACCGCGAGCCCTGGCGACGTAATATCCTACGTCCCCAAGATAGTACGGGGTGTTATATGTACACTCAGGATGCACCTTGAGGTGAGGGGAGTCCGTCTCTAGTAATAGACGGTTCAGGGGAATTTCCCTCACTGCTGCGAGTTGGTCCTCGTTAAACGAACGGACCTTGCCCGTGATACCAAAGTAGCAGTGAGGGAAAGCTTTGTGCCAGGCATGGACCATGCCGACGTCACTGCTAAAGCAGTGCAAGTGCACCCGTTGATGGGGGAGGCACTTCCTCTGTAGACGTCGCAATGCCAGCCGGTTTACGACCTTACTGGATTTGTCGTCGTCAGCCCCTCGCAAGTGCATCACTAAGATGCGCCCTAGGGTCCCTAGAGACAGGATTCGGTCCATGAGCTCCTCTTGGTGTCGCCAAAGGTGTTTTTTTACGGTGAAGTCGAAACCAACTTCACTGATGGCCGACACCCGGGGATTGCATAGGAGCTTCAGGAAGCACTCCCATTGGCCTGGCGTATAATCCGCCGCCTTTTTCGGATGGATTCCGATGGCTAATTTCCAATTGGAGTCTACTATTCGGCCCAGGACCTTTTCTTCAAATTCTGGATGGGAGAAGTTCGAAGGGTCACAGTAATTAAGAACCCCGCCCGTTATGGGAAGATAGTGGTCCGGTTCACGGCCTGGGAGCATCGATTTGCTCACACCTGAAGATAGTTCAGATAGCCTGTCGGGATGGAAATGGGAGTCAAATCCTGAGACCTCAAGTGAAACCTTTTCTGTCACATTCGACCCTTGAACAGGCATGGCTGGAATGGGAGCCGACTTCTGGAGTCCGGGCTCTAGTTCTAGTTGGTTAATAGCCCCCCTCTGTTCAGGAGATAGTTTGTCCCACAGGAACACCAGGGGCCGCCAATGTGCAAGAATTGCCGGGGAGTTGATCGGCTGAAGGGTGGGGACTACCTGTTCCCAACCCTCTTTCTCCCGCAGCAAGCCCATTTCTACCTTGTCAGTTTCGCTGAGAGGGCTTTGAACAGAGTGCCAGTTTTTGTTGGTATAGTCTATGAGTCCCTCTAGATTGTCTGCGCCTGTGAGGAAGTTTGCCACCATGTGCAAAGCCTTGGCCCGCTTTGAGAGTGTCTTCGACCATCCTGGGCCGGTATGCTCTTCCTGAGGGCGGAAAAAGTCGGGAAGATGGTAATAAACATGCCACCTTAGTTTGGGGGAGGCATGCCCACAACCTTCAATTGGGCAAACTGACCTGTGCTTCTTTGAACGTTGGTTGCCCCCAGAGGTGGACGGACGTTTTGTCCCTTTTTTAGCCTGTTCTTCATGATGAATGGGGCTCCGGAAGGGCGACTGGCTGGAGCCAGGAAGCAAGGCACCTTTGCCTGCATCCATCCCGGCTGCCAGCCCTTTGGGTGCAGGAATCTTCATGTTTTTCCCTACCACAGGCTCAGCCAGAATAGCCAGTGTGTATTTTGCAATTCCCCTACCTCTACCTACTGTGTTATGTGTTTTAGATTCTATCTCTATCTTGACAGGACTAGTGTTAGTGTTAGGTTCGGTTTCTTCCCCGCTCACCTCACCCTCAAATTCCCTGGACAATGGACTAGGGGGAAAGAGATCGATGATGGGATCCATCCTGTGTGGATAGAAGATCAATAACACTGTTGCGTTAATCATTTAAGGAATGGAAATACCTCTAAATTATTTATTATTTCCCCGTTATGATTAATCGTCAGATCCCATTGTCCGGTTTTACTTGTTAGTACATTTCTTTAACCTGTCATGATTTACAACGAATGTTGAGTTCCGGTATGAGATTCGATAGAGGTAGGGAGAGAGTTTTTTAATTATGGTCGCCGGGCCCTTCCAGGGAGGACACAGTTTCTTTGTCTTCCCTTTTTGAGTGGCCGTGTCGAGTAAGTAAACTCTGTCGCCCTCTTGGAATTCACGACAATAAACCCTGACATCGTAATCTCTCTTCATGCGCTCTTGGGTCGCGCGGAGCTTATTCCTAGCAGTTTCATGGGCTCGGGTAAGAGTCTGTGTTAGCTGAGAAACATATTCCTCCTTTGAGCCTGATTCTGCTGCGGACGGAAGAGGAAAGATCAGATCTGCTGGCTGATTAGTCTCCCGGCCAAGCATGAGCATGTTTGGGGTGAAGCCTGTGCTTCTGTTCACAGTGGATCGGATAGCCCCAGCTATTTGAAAGATAAACTTATCCCATTGGCTTTGAGATTTTCCAATATAACACCTTATAGCCTGCATTAGAGTTCGGTTAAACCGCTCAACTTGTCCGTTTGCAGATGGCCGATAAGGTGTGGTTCTGGCTTTATGAATCTGTAAAGCCTCACACACGCTGACAAAAAGTCGGCTCTCAAAGTTTCTGCCTTGATCGGTAAAGATCTGCAGAGGGCAACCAAAACGACAAAAGAACTCTCCTATGGCTGCATGGGCAGTGGTTTCTGCTGTTTGGGATGGCAAGGGGATACATTCGACCCACTTCGTGAATTGGTCGACCATTACAAGAATGTGCTCATTACCTTGCGAGGTTTTCGGTAGGGGGCCAATGAAGTCAAGGTGTACCCGTTCCATTGGGGCTCCGGCATGATAGTTCTTCATGGGGTGTCTCCCATACCTCACGGGTTTTTTGTTCTTGTTACATGTAGCACAAGCTGTAATGTAGTTCTGTACGTCACGGGACATTCCATACCAAAAGTACCGGGACCTTATTTTACTGTAGGTCCGGTTTATCCCAGCATGGCCAGCGGATGGAAGGTCATGGTTAAGTTTGATCACTTCATTCCGTAACGAATGTGGTACCACTAACAGGTCATTGGCTTCATCTTTCCTCCAGATGAGGCCATCTTTCATATGAAACAAATCCCGGTTCACCCAGAGAAATTTTCCACCTTGAT
Source organism: Arbacia lixula (assembly GCA_963669155.1). Classification (NCBI taxonomy): domain Eukaryota; kingdom Metazoa; phylum Echinodermata; class Echinoidea; order Arbacioida; family Arbaciidae; genus Arbacia; species Arbacia lixula. Next base: position 16,689,786 of record OZ022592.1, on the reverse strand, counting down.
CCCATAACATGAGGGTACCTTCATCTGGTTCCTCATTGGATACCAGCCACTTTCGTAAGTGCTTTAGCTGATCGTCGGCCTCTTGCTCCTTTTGCAAGCGTTCTTGAGATGTGAGACCCTCCTCACCATCGTTAGCTGGAGGCCCACTATTATCGTCAACCGTAGGGTCTTCCACTGTTACCCCACTGACGGATATGATAGGCTCCCCTACAGTGGAAAGGATATCCATGTGGGTAACATTGTAGTCTAAGTCCTCAGGGCGACTCAAAGTGATTTCTGAGACTTGCTTCGACTTTGTAGCTAGTGAGATAACATCGTCCACAGTGGCTACGAAATGTGACCAGTTCTGATGGGCTTTTTGACAGTAGGAGCATCCACCACAAGGCAACGATTCTGGGAGACCCCCAAGACGATAACTTTCACAGAGGAACTCGTCGTCAGGGACTCTGGAAAGAGCATCCGCATTCTGATGCTTCCTGCCAGGTCTGTGCTCCACTTTCATGTCATATTGTCCCAGTTCCTCAAGCCACCGTGCCAGCTGGCCCTGGGGCTCCTTAAAGTTGAGTAGCCATGTAAGGCTTCCATGGTCTGTTCTAACCGTAAACGGTTTTCCAAGGAGGTAATGGCGGTACTGACGTGTGAATCTAACAACAGCGAGCAGTTCACGACGGGTGACACAATATCTCCGTTGTTCTGGAGATAAAGATAGGCTGCCATACGCAATGACACGCTCTTGTCCACTTTGGACCTGAAGGAGCTCAGCTCCGATTGCTGTGCCAGACGCATCGGTATCCAAAATGAAAGGGTCAGTCGAGTTTGGTAGGGCAAGAACTGGGGCAGACGTCATCAGTTGCCGGGTATTGTCAAAGGCATCCTGATGTTCTTGTTTCCATTGGAAAGACTGCTTGCCAGTGAGACCATAAAGAGGTCTTACGGTGTCTGCAAAGTCCTTCAGGAAGGTTCTGTGGTAATTGACGAGCCCTAGGAATTGCTCTACCTCTTTAGAGCTAGTGGGTGTTGGCCAATTGACCACAGCTTTAATGTGATCATCTTTGAGGTGGAGTCCATGTCTATCCACTTCTCTGCCCAAGAACTCGACACGTTGTTGGAAAAGAGAACATTTCTTTGGCTTGAGCTTGAGTTTGTAATCTCGGAAGCGTTCCAATACTTGTCTGAGATTCTTAACATGATCAATGAAAGAGGCTCCAAGCACCACAACGTCATCTAGGAATGCCAGGGCAATGTCCCAGTTTAAACCCCTGAGGACTAGATTCATCACTCTCGAGAAAGTTGCGGGGGCGTTGCAGAGGCCGAAGCCCATGCGTACGAACTCGTAAAGGCCATGCCTTGTGATAAAGGCCGTTTTTTCACGATCTTCTTTCTTGAGTCTTATCTGCCAGTAGGCAGAATTGGCATCCAGTTTCGAGAACCATATATTCCCAGAAAGGGTGTCTAAGCATTCCTCCATGCATGGCAAGGGGTAGACATCTTTTTTGGTTACATCATTTAACCGTCGGTAGTCAATGCACCACCTTACTCCCCCGTCCCGCTTTCTGACTAGGACAGGAGGAGATGCCCATGCCGATACAGATGGTTGTATTACCCCTGCTGTTAGCATTTTGTTGAGGTGACTTCGTTCCTCTTGCACGAAGTTCATGGGGGTGCGCCTCATTCTTTGTTTGATTGGCGCTGCGTCCCTCGTGTTAATGCCATGTTCTATTTCCGTGAAATTCCCTAGGTCAAATTCATCTCTGGCAAAGACCCCTTCAAATTCTAACAGTAATTCCCTTAGAATTTCTTGTTGATCTTGGGTAAGGTGTTCGATGGACTGCTCCCAGAGGCCCTGTAAGTGGGCAGGGATTGGAGTCGGCGAAGGTAAGCCAACACCCCGCACTTGCTTACTGTCCTTGGTTGGTGATGACGCGGAGTCATGCGCATGCATCCTGCCCTCGTTTGGCAGATCCAAGCCTGGTTTAATGGCGGTAGCTTCTAAGGCTTCCCCAACTACCATGCCTTGTTTCCAACTTAGGTTTCGGTCAGTAGGATTCAGTGCATATAGATCAATGGCTCCTGCTGTTTCATGATACGAGCGGGGAATAAGTCCCGGAAGGTCGAAATGTGGTTCAATGATGAACTGCTCCAAAGATTTGTCTAGTGTGCAGGTTACCTTCTTCACAGACATGGGAGGAAGGGTCACACACTGCTTTACCAGTACTTGAGCTATGGAAACACGTTCATTTCTTCCCCAAATCATTGGGATGTCCTTGCCTTGAAATGACAGTTTTGCTCTAGGGATGTCGATGGTGGCACTATATTTGCGTAGGAGATCAACCCCAAGTAGCATATCATCTTCGATAGGAGCGATATAGACTACTTCCGTGAGTGAATGTTCTCCCATTTTAATGACTATTGGGCCGACAACCAACCCGCTCATTTGCATGTCACGGCCAGCCGTGTTTAAAATAACACGTTGAATAAGTGGCGGCCTGGGACTAAGAGTTTGGTAAACCCTATCCGACAGAATAGTGACTTCTGCAGCCGTATCCACTACTGCATTTATCTGGTTGCCACCTATTTGGGCTTCGATACTAAACATTGAAGACGTCTTGAGCTGACAGACGATGACATCTTCTGGATAGTCATCCATGGTGGCAGATTCTGGTTTGGCTGGTGGGGGCCATGGAGGTAGCACCCATGGGCAGGTTATACTAGATGTAGGCTGCCCCTTCCTTTCTACCACGGTAGGCTGCCGCTGAGGGGGTTCTCGGGAGCCTGCACCAGTATTACTCCACGGCTCTCCGGATACCTTTGCTGAGGAAGCAAGGGTAGATGAAGTAGGGGTGGAACACCCTACCGAGTAACTTTCAACTGTTGCCTCAGTATGTTTGGATAAGGCACTGAATGGGGGCACTACATCTTTCTGGATTGGTGTAAGAACCTGCAAAGAAGTCTGATTAGTGCCCTGGGCTATGTGGATCGGGGTCGGGCTTGTTCCTCCGATCCCAACTCGTTTCCCGGTTCGTCACCAGCAAATGAAACAGTCTTCACTTGTTCAACTTCTGGACAATCCCGTTTAAAATGGCCGGATTTGCCACATTTGAAGCAAGGATTGTCTGGGCCTGGTGACCTCAGTTTTCCTCTGGCCGGGGACGTCCTTCCTGGGGACGACCTGGGTTTAGGAGGATCACTCCTCATTTGAAGGGTTGTGATGAGCCCTTGCACCATAGAGTGAAGTGTTCCCACCTTTGCTTCGACTGAGTCTAGCTGTCCTTTGACAGAGTTCTGAAACGAATCAAATTTCTGTTCCAGTTGGGAGACTCGGGTTTCGAGGCTAAGATCGGAACAGTGAGAAGTAAGTGAAGATGGGAGTGGTATTTCCATCTTCCGCGCTTTCTTCTCAAGGGGGTCTACACATGTAGATAACTGTCTGATGTCCTTCCGAGGTTTGCCTTGCATTGCCTGTCTGGCATGCTGGAACATTCGGGTAACTCGTAAGGCATCATCAAGATGTAGGGGTTGATGATTCAGTGTGTGCTGCCCCGCTTCGCGATCAGTCGACCCCTGACAGAAGCGCAGCACCAGCTGCTTCTGCACGTAACAATCGGGCAGATTGGGGAATGCCTGAGATGCTAAAGCCTGTAGTCGCTCGGCCCACTCTACGCATGATTCTTCGGAAGTTTGCCTTGCATAATTAAATTGCACCTGGGCGACTTCCGGGAGTTCCTGTGGAGCAAATCGTTTCTCCAACTTCAGGACTACATCATAATAGCTTATGGCTGGGTCGCGTCTAATCAGTGAGGCGTAGTACTCGCTGGCTCTCCCATCCAATGCCCAACACAGTTGGTTTTGCCTATGTTGTTCATCCCAATTACTATCATTGGCGAATGATGTAAACTTGGCAAAAAATGCGTGCCAGCTCCCTGAACCATTAAAGACAATTGTTCTAGGTAAATATGTCCTGGGAGCGGGCTTGGGAGGCATTCTTGAATTTCCTGAGGAAATGGTGGGGGGAACTATCTCGGGCCGGTTTGAACTATGGCCCTGTAGTTCGAGTGAACGCCTAGGCTCTGGCTGGTTGAACAGTGGAACTGTAACGGAAGAGACATTCTTCTGTCGGGTAGGTCCAGAACCCAGCTTAGATTGATTGGACCTAGGAGCCGGCTTAGGAGGCTGATTCGGTCCGGGATGAGGCAGTGGTTGGAGCCGGCGGACAGGTGGCGGCGACACCTTTACTGATGCTGAATATCCCCTCTGGTTTCCACCCTGATTGGGATAAAATTCATCATTTCTTAGAGCATGAGTTGGGGTCCGATCATTAGTCTGACGAGTATGATAACAATCACGATCGTCAGGGAGATATCGATCACGAATATGAGTACGTCGATCATGATCATGGGGCTTCCGACCATCAACAAAGACACGCGTTGGGGCACCGTTACAACTGTAATGATCATAATAGAGATCATCTCTTGGCCTTCGGGGAAACGGTCCATTAGGTTGATCCTCTTTTAGCTGCCTTGGGGGCACTTCCATCTGTAACAGAGAAAGTAACTCTCTCAAAAGATGTGAAGCCTCCTGGATGGAGTGCTCCCTTGGAAGGCGAGACTGTTTTGCAGTCTGGAATGCGGATGGATCATACTGAGGCCCATAAGTTGTCCTGCTACGAGGTTCGTAGTTGTTTTCCTCGTTTTGAGGACCATGCGGGGCTCGCGTTTGCTGCATGTCAACTGGCTGGTCAATTGGAGCAGTTGGCTCTCCATATGTATGCAGTGGCTCGTCCATTGGACCACTTGGCTCGCCATACATATGCTGTAGCTCGTCCAGGGAGCCACGCTCTGGCACGCTCTGGGTTTGCCTTCCCCCCTCTCCCATTAAGGGTTGTTCAACCTTATTCCTCTGGGGTGTAGAGGTTCCTTGCTGAGCACCCTGTAATTGTTTAGCTACTGTCGGCCGCGGCGTAGCAATAGGCCTTGTAGCTTGAGGTCTACCGATGTCAAGTGGTAGGGATTGTCCCTGCTGACCATATGACACAGTAGAGTCAGAGAGTCTTATCGGGAGGGATGCAGCCCTAGGATGTCCTGGTGCCGGAAAACGATCATAAGGATACGGGGCAATAGGCGGTGGAGGAGTTCTCCTTCGTGCCTGAGGCACCGGTGAAATTTGCGCGAGTGCATCTGCACCAGCAGGAGTAAAATCAAAGGCGTCTATCACTTCGTTTAAGTTACGAATATGCGGGACCGAGACTAATAATTCGGGAGTGATGTTTCCTGTAGCTTCGCGTAACGCAAGAATTCGCTCGGCAGTGGCGGAGCCAATGCCTGGTATTCGTAACAAGTCGTCCCTATCACAAGAATTAATACGGATCTTATCCATTGCGAAGAAAATGAAAACTAAAATCCGCAAATGAAATTAATTCAAAGAAAATTGATGAATATTCGTTAGAAAATAGTAAAGAAATACATCAATTACATTCAGCAATAATCATTTGAACTTTATCCACCTTATTCAGCAAACCAATCGCAAATTCAAATGATTTGCAATTCAACAGTTAATCAATTATTTGCAAATTTGCAATCGCAAATTCGAATGATTTGCAATTCAATAGTTAATCAATTATTTGCAAATTGAAACTGTAAGCATTCATTCAACTATTGCAAATACAATTAGAAAATTACATCCAATTGCTTTCAGTTATTTGCAAGTTATGAAGTTAACATCAAATATTCCTAATTGGTGACAATAGAGCGGATTCTCCAAATAGCAATTATCTGCAATTATTTCCTAAAGTAGAGAATGAGAAATTAATCGTTAATTGCAAATTTCCTATCTATCATTCACCAACTGATTTATTGTGACCTTTCTAGTGCAGTGTGATAAGTTGATCTTTACCACTGCAAATGTTTCCGATTTAGAAGTATTAGGAAACAATACTGATTCCAAAAATAAGAGCAAATATCATTAAATGGTAAATGCAAACAGTAATCGGGTCACAAAATTTTATTGCAAAAAGAGAACAACTACATCTACATTAAATGCTAAATGCGACCGTCTGTGGTAGCAGAGTATGTAATTCAGTATAAGGAATTTAAACTACAGGTTTTCCTTTTATATTTACTTATAGAGAACGGTAAGGGAAAGTTATATTCAAGTTAACTCGACCAATATTACATTTTATTTAAAAGCCTGCCAATATGAGAAAGGGCAAAATCTATTTAACAGATTTACTTTGCCTCCAATTGTAAATTGGCAACCATCGTCATTCGAGCCGCGTTTTTTACCGCTGGCGCGAAATTCAAATAATGTGAGTCGCACCCGAATTCAATGGGCTATTCACAAAAGACAAAGGCAGCCACGTAATGGCGGCAGGTACATGTAAGGCAGCCACACGTAATGGCGGCAGCTACGTTAGGGCGGAATGTTTCGCATTAAGAAAAATAGCTAGTTTAAAGCAAATTACGCCCTATACCTAGCTATTTGATATACACAAACTAATTATTATATGCCTATTAACGTATTATGCCCTACCTAAGATCCTAACACAATTTTTAAATCTATCGGGTATCCCGTGCAGAAAATGTGTTCCTTAAACGGGTTCAAAATGGTGAGCAATGTTTAACATTTGATCACCAAAATGCTGGAGCTGCTTGCAGCGCCATTAATGTATTGCAGCACCGTTAATTAAGTGCGAATGACAGGCACTTACTTAGTTGTCGTCGGGTACAGACTAGGAGTACAGCAGTCCGGCGCTCAGGAGTCGGGAGTACAGTGCAGCAGATCTGTCGTAAGAAATGACTCTCTTGTCCGGTGCTTGAACTCCAACTGGCCTTACTTGTACTCGGCATCGCATCGATCATGAGGGTAATTTTGGGGGGGGAGTGGCGCACGCGCCGTGCGTAGTGCCCATTTGATTAAGGTGAGCGGGGCTATCTCATTGTATTTGATGGTGTGTTTATTGTCCGCCGGGTGTTTCCAGGCGACGCTTCATATTTGCATACTGTTTATGCTTCAATATCATGAAATCCTAACACATTTGTTAAACTGTCTGATACATGTTCTAAATTTGCTCTAATTAAAGAACATTTTCACTTGGCAGACTCCTTGATGGAATGACAGAACCATTCTAGATACAAATGGGATATGTTGAAATATTTAAGCTACAATAATGTCCCCATATAATAAACAAGCAATACAGATTATGCATGTCCATTACCTGGTATGAAATGGAGAAGTCGACAAGTACAGTACCAGTTAACTGGGTAAACATAACATTATGTTTGTAGACATATGAACTAAACTTTGCATGTCTTTAGATGGATTGGTACACAAATGTCACACTTTAATCAGTTAGCACATGATTTACATCAAGTTTTCAACATCATCCTCGTCATCTCCAGAGTCGTCATCCTCTTCATCATGAAATGGCATCTCAGGATTGTCACACCCCTCACCGAGATCACAGGCACATAATTCTGTTCAGTTTAATCCTGCCTTGCGACAGGAGCATCTAGCATTGTCACATTTTGACCTTGTATTTCCGCACTTCACCGGCTGAGTGACCTCGTTTGGTACAGGCTGTTGCTTAGTCATCACAGGAACCCAAGCATCGTCTTCAAAGCTCCAGCCATAGTACTGTGGAGATGGTACCTCTGGGTTTGGAACATTGTCATTGTTCAACACGATTGCTTGGTAGTGTGCCCTCAAGATTGCTTGTCGCAGTGCCTCTTGGGTAGGTGGCAACCTCTCTGACTCGGCCTGTTTCTTTGTGAAGAGCCACCATCTCAGCTTTTCTACCTTGGTACCTTTGCTCTCTGGGACGTAGACCTTGCAGAGGAACTCTTCGAGACCATCATATATGGTATCACTCGGCCTTGGCATGGTTCCTAGACTTCTCAGAGCAGATATCTCGTTGCTATCATCCCCTGTGTCACGGAAGCTGTGTTGTCAGCTTCACGAAAGGCATGCAATCCTGGCAAAGCAGCAGCCTTTTTTGGTCCCATGGCTTCGTAAATTGGTCCCAGGGGGATGACTTGTCGCTTCGCACCTACTCCAGTTACAAAGTTAGTGTTGCTGCATAACTTTGGATACCGCCGGATTGCAAGAACGAAGACATTGGTGTCGGGCGAGTGAATGTTGATGATGGAAGCCCCACTAGCAGTTGCGTCATCAGCATGCAGGATAAGTTTTATGTTTGCCTCTTCCTGCTGACTTTCAAAATGGCTGATATTTTTGTGCGTAGCTCGACACTGTGTGCCCCATGCGATCACCACCTGTTTCTGTTCGGCATGCGCCTTCATCAGCATTTTCTCTGCAAGATAGCCAGTGAGCTCCATCTTTGATTTCACATGAGACAAGAGTCGTTTCAGTGGAACCTTTGCTATGTTTCTAGCATCTGTTATGTGGTAGGCGATGACTGGCTGACCCCCCTGCCTTCTGTCATGTGTGATACTCTTCAGAGAGGTAGGAACATCATATCGATCAAAGACTAGATGGACTTCATCACTGTATTTCTCAAGGATACGGTCGGTGAACTGGTCAGCCAGCTGGTTACAATATGTGATGTTGTCGGACTTGTGTAGGGCCTGGACATCTGCCATGACATCGACAACGGCCACTTTCATCGCTGCAGGTCTGTTTCCAGGTTCTGTGCCATTGTCAGGAAGTGGACCTTCTGCATCAGTGATATTTTTTGGGAGCTTCTCAAGGATGGCCATCAGGCTGCTCTTCGGGTGGCAGTGTGGCATTGTACCATCAGCGGCAAACATTGACCTTGGCACTACTGACAACTCGTGCCTACCGATCATCTCCTCCAGGTTTATGCTGGGTCTGGACTTCGACACCAACAACATGCTGGTGAACAGTCAACAGTCTGCGATCTTCTTTGAGCTCCACTACCTTGTCTCCAGTGTTGACGTTCACTCGTTTCCCCGATGTTTTCCATGTCTGAAGCTTCCTCTTCTTCATTTCGTCCCATACATTGACGTCTGCTAGCTGAACTGATGCGGTCGGTGACGAATTCCTCAAACGACTTCTGGCCAATGATGCTTTCCGCGCACAGATCACTCTTGACCTTCTCTGGCATGACTGCCTTTGTCACCGGGTTGAACAGGTCACCGCTTTCGTCTTCAAATGGGTTTGTGAATCTTCCAATAGTGGATGTGAGCGATTCTGGAGACAAGGAACGGGAGCTCAAACAAGATCGCAGACTCTTCACCCGCATGTTGTTGGTGTCGAAGTCCAGACCCAGCATAAACCTGGAGGAGACGATCGGTAGACATGTCTTGCTGCAGCTGCAACTGCAGCTGAGAGGGCATGATGACGCGTCTGAGCAGGCGATGTGAATCCAGCAATGTCACAGGCTTCGTCGGCAAGTCTGGCCAGTTCTGGTGAGATTAAGAAGAACTTGGAACGAGCATAGGCATTCTGGGTTATACCCACAAGTCCCCCGGCTACCTTCATGGAGCGGTTGGTGTGTTCAAGTGCGTGGCCTGCCCCTACAGCACAGAATGCCACATTCCTATTCTTGTTCACCACCCAGTTTCCCTCCATGAATTCCTGATAGATATCAGGGTCTGAACGTCTTAGGAGTTCCATGTCAGCCAGATACAGTGGCATCAAGCGAGCTAGTTCTGCTTGTCCAAGGCGAAGAAGTGCTTGGTGAAGTTCTCTATTGACCGGATGTGTAGGTTCCAGTCTCCGATTCTGACAGACCTGATGAACATAAGCATCTCCATGATCATCTGCATGTACTGGCGCATCACCACTAGCAGGGGCTTCTTTTCATTTGCAGCATCAAACTGAGCCATCTTCTCTGTCACACTGCATGCCTGGATTGTGTGAACTATAGCAGAGTGCGCTTCCTTTATCTCTTCACAGCTGCCATCTCTACATGACCGAGCAAGAGTTTGTGCTGCTTCTGTGAGAATTCCTTGTTGATTTGGGTGGTCCTGAAGAAACGCAGTCTGGTACAGATGGAACAGTGTCTGTAGTGGGACCACATGTGCTTCTATTGCTTTTCTGACACGTTTTCCTTCAAGGATTTGCCTCACTGTGGTAGGTCCATACAAATCGGCTTCCGTCCAACAGAAATCTATCCCGCTGTTCTCGAAGTAGGTGCCAATGCAGCGGAGCTGTGCCATCACGATGTGAAGTTCCCCTGGCCGCAGTACTAAGTCTTCCATGTCATTGCGGGTCATCTGAAGCTGCTTTGCCGGTTTGTATATAGGTGCAGGTGCAGCAATCAGGGGCGGTGTGCCTACTCGTGTGGTTGGTAGTACCTCACTGGCAGTCATTGAGTGGTATGCTGACCATGTCGGGACATCATTATTTCCTTGAGTGACAGTTTCATGTTTGTCTGGAAGTAGGACTGTCTCTTCTCTGACCGTCTGCTGATGGGACCTAGCCAGGGTCCGACCCATCAGCCAGGCGACATCTGGAAGGGAATCATCTAAAGGTTGTAGAGGATCCTTTTTAAGAGTGAAGAAGGAATAGACAGGGCTTTGTGGTTTGAGAGGTGGCTTTGGGCACTCCAGCAGCTTGGGCGTTGCCTAGCTCATAAGATCCTTTGCGGAGTCTTTCAGATCTTGGCGAGGCAGTTCTAGTCGAGGTGTCTCATCGTCTTGCTGGCATCTTTGGTAAATGGCCATTGCTGTCCCATGCAGGGTGCGCTTTCCATCGTGAGTGTCTTCCGCAAAGTCCACTTTGTCCACTGCGAAATATATGTGTCTTCCCTTTACAATGTCCGTGAGTATGTAGACACTATCGTTGGCCTTCATTCGTTGTAGGACAGAAGTCGCAACTTGCCCTTCCATCCGCAGGAGTCGTGTATATCCCACAGACATTCCAAACCTATTTAGAATGTTGATGCTCCAACTGCAAGCTGTTGTGGCATTTCGCGCATCTTCCTGAGGAACTGTGACTTCCTGTTGCTGACTTGGTACCTGGACAGGAATCGACAGAAGCGATGACTTCGTATTTGTGGACAGAGTAGTGTGTGGCCCTTGAATCACCCACCGAAAAAAGCAGTACAGCTCTTTGGGTACATGTTTGCTTGTCACATTCTGTGAAAGAGCCTTCAAACGTCCATACCTCTGCTTTGCTGATGGCTTTTCTGAGAATGTTAGCTGCTCTGTACAGGGTGTTCATGTCCTCTTCAGTGTTTGTAATTGTGTCCTCCATCAACTGGACTGCAGCGTCTCTCGTTCTCTTTAGCGTTACACGTTTAGCTTCAGTCACGCGTAAGATTTCATACCATTTTCTTTAAAAAATAAAATAAAAGTTGGTTTGCCACAAATATCATGAAAAATATATTTAGGATATTTCAGCTGTTTCTGAACCGATTTCGACCAAATAAAGTTTGTTCTATGGTTAACATTATTTGCTTGCTGTTAATTTAACACAGAATTGGTTATTACCTCATAAAAATATTGTTTTTTGAAGCGCCCTATATACCAACACTAATCTACCCCTAAAAAATTGGTAAATTTAAGCACATTTTTGTCGTTTAATTTCACCCTCAATAACCATCATCTGCCAGGGTTACAAGATTGCCAACATGTTTTTTATTGTTCATTGGGGTGCCCTTGAGACATCTGGATAGGTGGTTTGCTTTCATACAAAAAATCCCACGGGACCTTTTTTCTGTGGACATGCTCCCGGACTATGAGTCGAATCGATTATTAAGCCGGTGTTCGATCGAAGACATCGAACGTCGAAGACGTGGGGAAATGGAAGGATTGCACTGCGCGTGCTTACTATATTTTCATTCATAAATTGGCTCTTGGCAGTGGCTGGATGATGTCATGTAATAAGCAAAATGTACACGACCGCTAGCATTCGCGCTCCGCTATCCGTTGTACACAATTTATCGATGTGCCTCCGATGCATGGATGTTCGATCGGCGCAAAGCCAGTGAACATTGGTTTCTGAAAAAATTGATGTGACTCAGGCTTAGTTCGTAAGTATCATGTCATTTAGTGGAAGCCTGGTGGATAGTGTCGCTGCATGGCGAGCAATAGAGTACTGAAGTGGTGTCGTCATAATAAGCATGTTGTCAAGACAACTGACCCCAAACAAAATCACTCCAGTGAGAGGTTTACCGGTCCGATATTGTCTAGTGGGCTGGTGTCAGACACTCCCAACATAAGAGTCACCGCTGTGATTGCCGCTGCTTGCTCTACCCGCATAGTTTAGAACCAGTTGTCTTGACGATATGCTCGAATGACGTCACACTTCGGTTCTCTATAGATACAGATTCAAGTCCCTGCATGGTCTTTCTTTTATGTGCTTATTTAAACAGATTATAACAGAATGATGCATTGCATTGGTTAAATTTGTTCTAATGATAATTCCCTTTCTTCCTATTTAGCGTAAGAAAGACCTGGGCCATGTTGCATATAGGTTTTCAATTATTGTAACTTACCATCGATGGTAACTACCATGACAACAGCCAATGAGCTCTCATTGTTGCACCTGTTGTCATGGTAGTTACCATCAATGGTAAGTTACAATAATTGAAAAACAAGCAATGTGATCCAGATTGATCTATCAATCTTGTCAAGAGTAACCTAAAAAAAGGAGATTCCATAAAACATAGTGCTCCCTGACCCTATCCCATGTAGTTGCAGCAGCTGATTACGGCAGATGGACAGACCATTTACTACCAGCCCGTTGTGGCAGGGGATGGCCAGCTGACACTGCAGTCTGGGCAGATCCAGGGTGAGCCATTGTATCTTTAAAGGACATATACTGTACTGGGAAAACAAAAAAGCCTTCTTGCCAACGGTCTTAAATTCATGCATTGTCCATTTTAGAAACTTGCTGAAAGTTATTCGCCCTCAAATGATCCACATTTTGACTAATTAGTGATTAAATCCCAAATTCTGAAATTGTTCGGCCCGAACATTTTGAGAATTTGTGATTTAATCACTAATTACTCCAAATGTGGATCATTTGAGGGCAAATAACAGGAAGTTTCTAACATGGACAATACATGAATTTAAGACCATTGGCAAGAAGATTGCTTACGATCACCTTTTGAAGGCTTTTTTGTCTTCCCAGTACAGTATATTCCCTTTAACTCTTCACATACCACGGGTGCATTGTTGCATGTGAAAGAAGATGCTATTGGGGACCAAAGAAGATGATGATATCATTCACATTCACATTCATGATGAGAAACATGAAAAGAGAAAGCAATGCTGACCAAAGAAGATATTTCTGAACACACCCTGATGAAACATGATTTCAATCACACTTTGCGTTCAAAAGAACACATAATCTGGGATGAGAAATGTGAAAGAAGATGCTATTGGGGACCAAAGAAGATGAATATGCACACACCCTGAGAAAACATGATTTCTATCACACTTTGCGTTCAAAAGAACACATATTTTGTGTAAGAGACGTGAAAGGAGACGGCAATGCTGACCCATGAAGATATGTTTGAACACACCTTCATAAAACACGATTGCAATCGCATTTTGCATTTAAAAGAGCTCATGATTATGATTAGAAACGGGAAATGAGACGGCAATGGTGACCAAAAGAGACATGTCTGAACACACCCTAAAGCCTCCCTCTGCATCTTGTTACAGGCAGCGCCAGTGCTAGCAGTGGTGGCGGTGGAGGAGGTGACAACAATCCGGTGCTGCTTCAGGCTAGCCAAGTCCAACAGGGTATGTAATCTATTTCAAGAGTTTGAACAGGGTCATCTTCACAGAGAATAGAAAACCTGGGGTGTTTCACCAAGCTATTCGTAAGTTACGAAGGACTTTACGAACGACTGGTGATCCTTTCTTGTGCTAAATCAGATTCTCAATTAAACCTCTTGGTACCAAACAATAATTGGTCCACATTGATAACAACACAGATTATTGCCTATGGGACTGAGAGGGTTAACAGAGTGTAGTATCGCATTTAGCACAAGAAGGGATCACCAGTCGTTCGTAAAGTCGTTCATATAATTTACGAACAGCTTGATGAAACACCCCCAGGCTCAACCGCAACATCACACTGTAATATTAGGTTTCCCAATTTTGCAGAGTAATCCATTTAACCCATTCGGGACCAAGTGCCACAAATGTTTGGTTTTAGGGCTGTCACTTTTGTTACCAAGTACTTAAGATAATAAAAGATGGATCACATGAAAGGGCATACATTTCTGCACAAGGTGAATCCATTTTTGTCCTCTAGTGATAGATATTACCTTCATAATGATTTTTCAAAGTGAAATTCAGGTCAAATTGTCACCAAATCTTCAAATTGGCAACATGCTGGAATGGTTGCAATCATGCTTGTGCTCTTGGAATTGGCACAATAATTGCTCTTTATTGAATATTTGAAACTGCGATGCAATGTGGTATATGAGTGTATACTATAGACGCTATAAAAATTGGGCATTTCAACATCAACAAGGATGTTCTTTTGCTTTTCCTGATAAGGTCTGTGAAGCTATGAGTGTGAGATTTCATACATGTTATTGTTAGGGTATACTGCTGATTTCTGCCAAGTTTCAGGACTTTTACAAATGGGCCCCCCTGTCTTTGAATAAAACCCAGACCAACGACTGTGATCTGTGATCTGTGATCATTCAGTCTGATCATTTTTATTTGTGAATGAATGCTATTTTTGACAGCTGCAGGCACCGCTACTCCTCAGATTCTCCAAGTTCCTGCCAATGGATCAGATAATGGTATCGTCATGGTAAGACCACACTCTAATGATGCTAGTCTTGCTCTCAGGTTGTTTGGTGTTTCTAAATGAAACTATTCAATAAAGGGGTCTGGCTGCAGTAGACTTACCTTTCTCAATTTCTACTCTTGCGAGGGAAGGACTGAGAAAAGACAAGAATGATACAGTGACTGGTCGTAGAATATTAGTTTGGATCAGAAATGTCCAACAGTCTGGAATCTATCTATCAAACGGCCGCAGCCGAGATGCTGTTCACCATGTAGCGCCAAGTGTCCCTGTTTGTCATTAAGTTGTGGATGTCAGATGAATCCTGCTGGATGTCTACATCAATGTAGTTAAAGGGACGACGACTCCTTTTTGGCACGGTAACTTCCAACATGTGACGTCTGAGATTACTTGATTGATCGCACAATGACAGTGACCAGCAAATCAGAAACCAGCAAGTCTGGAAACCAGGGTACAATTATATGTGTATGAATCCAAAAATGAAGTAGGTGCTATGTGTGTGTGTGTGTGTGTGTGTGTGTTTGTATGTGTGTGTGTGTTTGTGTGTGTGTATGTGAGGGGGGGGGGGGGTATTTGTGTGTAGTTGGAGTTGTGTAAAAAGTGAATTTATTAAAAAATAGGTTTTTCAGATGTTCATGAAAATTTCGCAATGGTGTCCTGCCCTGTTCATTTCTCACTCCTCCTTACAGGTTGAATGGGGGCATCCACACTATGCAGCATACATACATATATCCAATGCCCAAGGCAGAACTGTAGTAGAATTCTGCTTAGTGTCTCACAAAAATCTTGCAGTGGTGTGAATCAGCCATGTCTATTTCTTACGTCTGCTCCAGATTTTAGAAGAATAATGATTTATTTTCCCGTACTCCCAGATATATCTTGCAATGGTGTGAATCAGCCCTGTCTATTTCCTACCTCTGCCCCAGATTTTAGAAGATATGTATACTTTATTTCCCAGAGCTCCCAGATGAATCTTGCAATGGTGTGAATCACCCCTGCCCATTTTCCCCTTCCCCCTAGATGATACCAGGCAACGGGGGCATTCCCACCATGCAGCGGATCCCATTACCCGGGGCAGAACTCCTGGAGGAGGAGCCATTGTATGTCAATGCCAAGCAGTATCACCGGATCCTGAAGCGGCGCCAAGCCCGCGCTAAGCTGGAGGCTGAAGGTCGTATCCCCAAGGAGAGGAGGGTAAGCACCTGTCTCAAGTTGTAACTGTCACCCAGATTTATTTTTAATTTCCACAACAGTTGAGCATTGATTAATCGCTATTTATCGTAGTCAATCCTGTCCGGTTCAACCGATTGGTTGCGCATTATATTCTGAATCCACCAAACTGGGCCCCGTAACATAAAGGTTTGCGATCAATCGCAAATTTGAAAGACTAATTCTGATTGGTTACTGTCAGTCTTTTGAACAAAACGCGCATGCAACAATGATGTTGATTGGCCATTGCCATTTTGCGATTGATCGCAAACTTTTATGTTACGGGGCCCTGATCACAGTCTTTCAGGGAAGTTATTCACCAGCTTCACTGTATATACAACAGGGAAGCATTGTTACATTGGTCACCTGGATGCAATTGGAAAGAATTAAAATGCAAAGTTGAAATGAGGGAATCGCAAAGAGCACAATGCTTTAAAAATGATAGAATTTGCAGATGGTTGTAACGACTTCTATGATTAGTCCAGACACCAGGAGAAAGGGATTAGATAGATCGGAGGAAAATTTGACAGCTGGATTACTGATGCGAGTATGGCTGAGGCAAATTTGCAACTAGATAAAAGGAAAGTGATGTCATAGCATCGCTTTTCTTTAAATCCATTATTTACGATGATTTCCTAAAATATCCTTTTCCCCCGTGTGACGTTACATAGCTCAGGTGACCTCTAAGCTGAAAATTGTGATGGTTACATGTTCCATTGCTGAGATTTCTGAAGTAGTAATCTCAATGTTTTCTGTCAATCCTACATCAGAAATACCTTCACGAGTCGCGCCACAACCACGCGATGAACCGAGTGCGGGGCGAGGGCGGTCGATTCAATTCAGGAGAGGGCGACGCCCAGTTCATGATGAGCAATCCCCCACCGAAAACGACGGCGTCCCCCGTCCAGATGGTCTCCCTACCTCAAGGCCTCACGATCACCACGACCAGCGGAGCAGAGGGACAGGTATGTACATGCTAACATCCCAGATCAGAGGGGTCGTTTCACCAAGCTGTTTGTAATCTATGCATGACTCTATGCACCATTGATGGCCTGTGCTTGTGCTAAATCAGATTCTCAATAATTTTGATTCCCATCAGCTAAACTTGAAATCTGATCTTTGTAAATTAAAATTATTGTTGTTGACAAGCATCTGAATACAAAATGTATGATTTGTCAGATTTGATCATTGGAAATTAAGTCCCATTTTGTTAAAACAGGAACAAGCACACTAGGTAACCAGTCAGGCGTAAAGTCATGTGTAACTTATACACATCTTGGTGAAGCGCCCTCTAGATTTCCTCCTCTACTAAGTCAGAGCTGTCACCCAATGCGTTTTTCCTTCATTTTGGAGGATATGAATAATTCATGAGCAATGAATATGAGTAATTGATATCTTCACCTCTCATGTCTCTTTCAAAGTCGTATGTTGCATATTTTGTTTTGAATAAAAAAACAAATGAAATGAAAAAGAAAACATTGTTTCTATTTGTAGAAATGAAGGGAAAAGAATAGAAATTCATTGTCATTATCGACAATTTTCATGTCTCTCTCAAACTTGTATTCCTCATATATTACCGCTCATGTCTCTTTCAAAGTCGTATGTTGCATATTTTGTTTTGAATAAAAAAAAGAATGAAATGAAAAAAGCAACAACATTGTTTCTATTAGTAGAAATTAAAGGAAAAGAATAGAAATTCATTGTCATTATCGACAATTTTCATGTCTCTCTCAAACTTGTCTGTCTCATATATTACATGCAAACCAAATTTTTGTTGATTCCATTTGCAAAATTTCAGGAAATAGGGTAGTAATTCATTGTTGTTATCTAAGCGATGTCTCTCTCAATCTGGTCTGCCTCCTGAAGATCATCAATCTTTCTGTTTCAAACTTGATTTCGGCTTGAATAAAAGAAATACAACATTGATTCCATTTGTAGAATTTGAGGAAGAAGAGTCAGAAATCATTATCTAAACCCTTTCATGTCTCTCTTAATCCTGTCTATCTCCTAGGAGATCATCAACCTTTCTGTTTCAAACTTGATTTCGGTTTGAATAAAAGAAATACAACATTGATTCCATTTGTAGAATTTCAGGAAAAAGAGTCAGAAATCATTATCTAAGCCCTTTCATGTCTCTCTTAATCCTGTCTATCTCCTAGGAGATCATCAACCTTTCTGTTTCAAACTTGATTTCGCTTTGAATAAAAGAAATAGAGCATTGATTCTATTTGTAGAATTTAATGCAATAGAGTAGCTATTCATTGTTATTATGTACGCCTCTAATGTCTCTCTCAATCTCATCTGCTTACTAGGAGATATCATTCTTTCTGTTTCAAACTTAATCTCGGTTTGAATAAAAGAAATACAATATAGATTACATTTGTAGAATTTCAGGGAAAAGAGAACTAATTCATTGTTATCTAATCTATGCCTCTCACATATCTCTCAAATGTGTCTCCTTCATATATTACAAGCAAACCAAATTGTAATTGATTCCATTTGTTGAATATAAGAGAAGAGAGTAGTTGTTCATTGCTAAAGAAAAAATACAATCTTGATTCCATTAGTAGAATTGAAGTAAAAAGAGAAGTTATCCATTGTTGTTATCTTGGCCTCTTATGTCTCTCAATCGCGGCTCGCTCATATATTACAAGCAAACCAAATTTTTACAAAGAAATGTTAGGCATACACCCAGTAGTAAGGATAGCGTGCTCCATCCTGTAAATGAACGAAAAACAAGTCAGACAAAAATCTTGGAACCAGACGGGATGTGAACCTGCAGTCTACTGCTTACCGGGCAGCGACTTAACCATGCAAGCTATTTCTAGTTCACGGGTCAAGACACGACGACGTGGAAACAAATACCCGAAAGAGTCTCATTTCATCTGACTCATTAATATTGATGAGTAGTCCGCCGTAGGGACAACTTGTTTTTCGTTCATTTACAGGATGGAGCACGCTATCCTTACTACTGGGTGTATGCCTAAAATTTCTTTGTAAATTGTAATTATCCCAGAAAGCCCTTTCACCAAAACCAAATTGTTTTGAATAAAAAAACCACATTGATCTTGTCTTCCTGCTAGGAGATCATCAACCTGGGTATGCTGCAGGGGAGTGGGGGGGCCACCACCGCTCAAGTCCTGCTCGCCCAGGGCAACACCATCACCACAATACCGGCCAGTAGCGTCCGCAACCTCGCCCAATAACACCACCACCAACCTCCTCCCCCTTAGAGACTCCGCCCTGCCGAACTTGCGTGTCATTAGTCGCCCGGATAACAACCACCGCAGTCGACGAGATTTTACCACGATTCTGCCGACGATAGGACTTATGACTGACGATGTGACATCACCAGCTTCCACAGTCCCTTAACCGGGTCCTGCGATTCAGCTGTCACAGAGTCATACAACTGATAGGATCGGATCGCCTGCGGTGTGCTCAAGGTATCTGCATAGCATTGGACGCACTTTTGTGCACTCTGCTTTTACCGAGTACTTGAGCATAGCTGCGCAAGAAGTGGAGGCATGAAACTGCCTAGAAGTTTCTGAGAATTAACGGAACTTTTGTTTCGCTCGTCAGACGGAGAAGGTATCTGCATGGCGTCAGGTGCAATTTGGTGCTTTTTGCTTCTACTGAGAATATGAACAAGGAGCGGGCAAATGAAATTACCTGAAAATCTCTGAGAATCACTGCACATCTCCCTCTGACGTAGTAGGATTGCGGTGTCTTCACTGGATTGAGCTGAATTTGGTGCCCTTCAATCGTACCAAGTAGTTGAAAATCGATGTGTAAGAAGCTAATGAACATATTTGCCTGATAGTCGGTGAAAACTCCTACCGGAATATGCTCCTTATCAGTCTAGAGTACAGAGCTCTCATGTACCCTCATTTGCACTTGAGTTTCATCGCTACAGTGCATGCAATGTACTGTTCTTTGCTCATACAAAAGTGTCAATTAACCACCTCGGCTCCATGCACCATGATCTGTATTGTGCTTAACATCATTGTGTGGTACTGAGACGGTTAATCCCCTGTCACATGTGATCTTGCCAAATGAGGCTTTTTGTGTGTGTAAACATGTACATTTTGAAGTCATTTTCAGGCCTTGATCAAAGAGACAACTGGTATCTTGACACTCTCTATGTCAACGGGAGAACCCCCCTTTTGGTGACACCATTCACACTTGAGTCTGTCCTCTATGTTGGAAGCAAGACAGTGATCTTCATCAAGTACTATCAAACCTGTCCCTACATTTTAAAGAAATTTTCAGGCCTTAACATTGTATCTGTCAGCAGGAAAATCACCCCTCTGTGACACAGTTTACATAGAGCGGTATGTCCTCAATATTGGTAGCAATCTGGTGCTCTTTACCAAGTACTACCTGTATATATCAACCACCTGCCTCTAAAGACCCTTCCAGCTGAATCACTTTAAAGATCTTTGCATGTAACTTCATAAAGACCACCTATCCATAAAAACTGCCTTTCTCCTTTCTACCTTGACTCCGGAAAGATTTATTTGTATTAGTGGTACCAATTTCTGCAAAATGACACAGAATGAGTTCAAACCTTTGTTCCTTGCAGATCGCACCATTGAAAGATTGTCTGTTAGTGGTCCCAAAGCCTGCAGAAGTTTAAGTCAGCTGGCAGAACACGTAGTAAGGGAAATTAGAGATGATGGAGGGACACGTACTGTAAAAACAAAGTACAGCTTACTCTCGATACAACGAGCACGGATATAACGAGGTTTCGTTATAACGAGAGAAATCTCTCGGTCCCAAAAATGTCTACATGCAAACCCATGGTGCAACACGTCGCTTACAACGAGCATGGTTACAACGAGATTTCGTTATAACGAGCTTATTCTGTTGACCCCAAGACAAAGAAAAACATAACAATTGCGTCCCGTTACAACGAGGAAGGAAAAATCGAGACATGAAAACACCGGCACCGCAAGGAGCCAGACGCGCATCTTGTAATACATGTACACGTCCACACAACGCGAGCATATGCACAGTTTCTAATACATCACTCCTTCGCGATCGTACAGCGTACGGACATGGTTTCCAAGTCCGATCCCATCACGGCAATACGGCGCGTGCTGAATTGGGGTGCACAGTTTCTGATACATCACTCCTTCGCACAGCGTACGTATATTGAAAGCACATGGTTTGCAAGTCCGATCCCATCACGGCAATCCATGACACGGTGCGTGTTGAATTGGGGGTGTGTCTGATGAGCAGCGATTGATTGGGTTTCTTGACAAAAACAAATGCGATCTCGGACGGGTGAAGAATATTTCACACACTAAAATATGACAATGAAAGATTTGAAGTGATAATAAAATATTCTTCTCGAAATTAGAATACCGCTGGAAATCATCACGATACAAAATGAAATACATGTACACGTATAGGCATCCAAGGCAGAACCCCCTCGTAATAATTTTGGAATGACCCACAAAGAAAGTGCCGATCATAACGGTGTCGGTACGTCATTGTGCAAAAGCTAACAGACGAGCGAGCGAGACGCTCTTATCTAACTCCACCTTCCCCTCATTTCCCGGCCGTTCAACCCGTTGCGCCGCCTGTTCTCTTGTTTGTCAAAACAACGAAACCGCATGTTTTCTTGTCCAGCAGATTACGATAACAATTGACTTGTTAATTTAATGCAAAATAACACCCATCGTATCGGGAATGGTCTATAATTTATTGAATGCAATTATTTATTAAAACGTCAAAAATATATCAAGGTAGGATGATGTGTTAAGCAAAAATATATCCCCTTTTCAGTTTGAAAACGCATGTTTCCAAGACGGCTATGGATATGAAAACATAGTAAAACACAATGAACACGCAAGCACACATGTTTCAATGTATTTTATTGTTTTTTATTCTGTTTGGATATAACGAGGTTTCGTTATAACGAGGAAAAAGCCCTGGTCCCGACGACCTCGTTATATCGAGAGTAAGCTGTATGGTAAAAATATTGTCAATGTTAACGTCTCATAACAGTACTTGAAGAAGAGTCAATTCACTTTCACTCATTGTTATTTGTATCAAATAAATTTCACAGAACTGAGGATGCCATCTGAATTTCTCCTTTTTGTCACACAATATTTCTCTGCACGCCGTTTGTTTATATGTTTAAGATGGGTGAAAGCTGTTGGTCATTGTGCAAGTATTTTTAATGTTTCTAGGTCTGTTCGCAAAGTTGTATCAAATATGTACCTTGCTAGTTTTCACCACTACTAACAATATGTGGAGAAGCCTGACAAAGGGATTTACATATAGAGGTGTACTTGTTTAATAGATTCAGAGCGGAAAGATCAGATGTAGATTGGGAAGAATTTGAGAAAATGTTAACATTACAATAGACTAGTTTTATTCCGTATGCAAATTTTATGTGCATCATTCACACAGTAAGGTACTAATGGTAACCTCACAGCTTGTCCGAGGTATGTCCGAGTCGCAACAACTGCTTATGCAAAATGCATTCCTCCCATTGAAAGTAAGTCACGAAATGCAGGTGAATATTATTACACAGTAATACCCTTTTCTCATTGGGTTTTCTTAACCCCAACCTTTCCTTAGCCCCGAACTAAGGCACCCCCCCCCCCTACCTTAGCCCCACGTATACTACAGGGCTTAGGAAATTTTTGCCAGTGTGAGAAGCATATTAGGGGGGGAAATGTGAATACATTACAAAAACGGCTCATTCTCCATACGTCATCTTAGGAAAAGGCATCCCACGATGCACCATGCAGCCACATTCAGATTTTGTTTACAGTCATGCCAACTTCCAGTTTATTGTACACATGTACTAGGTATGAGATTGGAAGTGGACGCGACTGGAAAGAAATGAGGATATCGCTGCACTGTGCATTATATGGTGACTTTCCCCTTTATACATTATGGAGAATTGTACAAGCTTTGAGTTATTTGTGTTTAAGAATCTTCAATCTCTCATCCTGAAATTAAAGGTAGAGGAATGATATTCTGGGTCTGTGAAGAAAATTGCGGAGGGGAGTTCAGGGGCGATTCTGCCTCCACAATCTCCATAAGAACTCCCATTATCAAGAAAAGTTACTTTTATTCAATATAACTTCTTATCACTGTTGGGCAAATCTTTAACCATCTATAGACAGTGCATGACTTGTTTCCATAAAATTCGAAATTTTGAAGATATTTGGAAAAATAGAATCACATGTTACTTATTTCTCGGGGCTGTGTTTAACGAAAAATGTATGTAAATAGTTTTGTACATATGAATGTACAAGAATTTTGGTGTATGTGTAACATATTTTTATAAGTGACAATAAACGTGCATGAATGTAAATGGATGACTATGTGATTGTCTTTGTATTGGAGTTTATCATTGGGTTGAAACCCCCTCGGACTATTACTGCTCAAAATTGCCCTCGGTAATTGTCTTGATTAGAAATTATGGTTCATTATGTGTGGTTATTTATATCCCCATAATCACCATCAGTTCACTCCCATTTTAACAGCTGCTCTGGACCTAATCAATTACCACGTTAAAAAGATATAATTGTTGTACTGATTACAGAACGCAGATTTGCTCATGTATAATTGAAAAGTGCCTTGTGATAACAAAATTGTGCATTTTATAAAAACATCCATGCTTGTTGTACTGGGAGTAAAACTGACATGTACATGAGCGTACATTAGTTTGGGATACGAAAGTTTACAATGCGATCATTAGTGGGGGAAAATAGTGAAATATACCCTGTATTTAAAGGGCATATACTGTACTGGGAAGGCAAAAAGCCTTTAAAATGTAATTGTTAGCAATCTTCTTGCCAGTGGTCTTAAATTCATGTATTGTCTATTTTAGAAGCTTGCTGAAGGTCATTTGCCCTCAAATGATCTACATTTTTAGTAATGAGTGATTAAATCATAAATCCTCAAGATGTTCGGCCCGAACATTTTGAGGATTTAATCATTAATTACTCCAAATATGGATCATTTGAGGGCAAATAACTTTCAGCAAGCTTCTAAAATGGACAATAAATGAATTTAAGACCATTGGCAAGAAGATTGCTAACAATTATTTTTGAAGGTTTTTTTGCCTTCCGAGTACAGTATATGCCCTTTAAGTTGTAATATGAAAAGAATTGACCAGTATGGCTGAAATTTCAAAATTAGTAAGAGAAAGATTAAGTTTTGTTATTGTAATCAACATGTGCTTCCCAGGATACTGGGTGTAATGACACAAATTATTGGCAAAACTTATGGAACAAGGATTGGACTATTGAAAGTAATCTCAATAAAAACTGGCTTAGCTTGGTCTGTTGGTACATGTTTTGTGACTGTGCCAAGAAGCCGATCAGTTGTGGATTGTAAGGAACTTGCATCAAAAGTTTTGTTTGTTTTCACAGTACCACCGCAGTTACTTTCCCCACACAGGTTGCTCAAAATAATCCAATAACAAAAGAGTACAACAAAGTAAGAATATCTTTTCATATGGGTCTCAAGACGTACAAGAGACCATTTATTATTACATGTATGACACGTACTAGTATTCAGTTAAAGAAAATCACCTCAAACATACATGTAGATCTGATATACACTGTCTTTTGTACATAGAATATTATACATTTATATGGAGTCTGTACAAATATAGAGAAAGGAGTATGTAATGTATTTTCACAAAGAGCGCAAGAATATACATACATGTAATAGATTTTAACTTGGCTATGATTTTCACTCTCAGATTTTATCAACAATTATTCATTGAATTCTTAAGCTACTGAAATAGTAAGTGTGAGGGTACTGTGTCTTATTTAAGTTGTCATGAATTAAAGTAAAAAAAAATATTCTTATTTCTCAAACTCATAGAGAATGACAATAAGAAGCCTACCCTGCCTGTAAAGATGCTACAGAATTGCTTTATCGATTATTGAATACATGTAGGACATATCAAAGACAAAAGTGAAAGTTGTGTCTTTCATTTCTAATACACACAGTACAGTGTAGTAATTTTGTTTATATCATTTACTCTTCTCCCTGAAATAAGTTGAAGAGAAGTATGCCCTTTCTATTATCTTATTCTTTAAACAAAATCAACTGAGTACATGTACTACGAAAGTGGAAGCTTTATGGTTCATTGCAAACCTTGACAAAAAAATAAATTTTAGATTATATTTTAGAATTGCATCCACATGGCTGGTCAAGAATATGGAAATAGACTCATTTTGTTTACAAACTGTAGAAAAAGTAAAATCAAGGGGTTATAATTATTGAAATTAGTTACATCCGGATTGCGAAAACAAACACAGAAAACAGATTTCAGTGGGATGTTTTGTGGGAAGTCTACTTCATTATCATCCACTCATATATGTATTCACAAGTTCAAACAGCAAAGCGAGAAAAAACAAATATTCAGAGTGCGCAGTCACTGTTGTGTACCAGTGATGTAGAGGTACTGTGCAATACACCTGTACAGTATTACTATTAAGGTGAGCCCTGCTATTGTGATTAAGATCGGTATCGGTGTCACATATGAAAATAAATACATGTACCTACCCATTTTTTAAACCAACAATTTCCTCTCCCTTACAATCTTCACAGAATAAATCTATTATAAATATATATCAAACTGAAATATATACCGCAGACTATCAGAAAAACCATCAGAAATCATCCTTGTCCTCAGCTGGGTAATTCACCTGAGTGCAAACTGAATATACACTGAATAACCAATATAAAACCATGTAATGCCTACATGATGAGAACATAATATGTACATAATGAAATCAAGCACTATTTTAAAATATAACCTAGAGCAACTGAAATATATTCTTCCAAACTCCTATACTGTACAATGTACATGCACACAATATGTTACTGGTTGAAAAAAAAAAAGGAATGACAGCTATTAAACATTTTGTACAAAAATTAAACAAAATGCCTTAACAGCGCCGTTCTTTTGTTCCACATTTGAATCGGCTGAAAATTATGTCCAATCATTATCCATTGTGTAGGCACTTTCTTTCGAGGACAACTGCATACAATAATGGGTATCCCTTTAAAAAGTCATGAAAGTCGGCATGGCTTAGCAGTACCGGTACGTCTGACGATAACATGTATGAAATTTCAGCTTCACAAACATTTTCAGGGAAAGTGAAAAACTATGTTTGTTTATATTTGAAATACCCATTTCATAGCGACCATAGTCTACATTCATCTATCACATTGATCCGCAGTGTTTCATGCACCCCGGTGTGCTTCTTGCCTCAATGTGTTACCGCAGAGCGGAGAGCCACAATGTGCGATGTTCCGGACTCCTGTCTCTAAGGACAACCTACATAAACCCTACTCAAAATCTTGTCGATCAATATAATTCCGCGAAAAGTGACTTTCCTTCTCTAATATTGTGAGGGAAGTTCCTATACAGTACTGTCTTCTATTTTACATGTTTTTACAAAATCTTAATATTTTTGATCTGCAAAGGGCTTACCCTATTTGAGCAAAATCTATGTATAGCCCTATCAAGATCAGGAGTTACTCTAATTTGCAGTAAAGTACATTTTTCTTGAACAATGTGGTAAAGCATACATGTATTGATGGCTCATTCACAACATCACAAAGGAGAGAATGCATCAATGTTTAAATAGAGATACACATTCCTATACATGTACATTTAGCTTTTGGGTTCTGACTATATCTTTGTGTGATTTATTGACTAAGTGAAGCGTAATATAATATAAACTATTTATAATTTATGATCAACTTTTCGCAAGCTCTGCTTTCAATGCTTTGCAGAGGGAGGGGACTGAAGAAGCCAGCTCATATTTCCAACATCTATACTGTCTGGATCCACGTCAAAGTTCACATCGCCAAACATCTGCTCGAAACTTGAATTGTGCAAGTTTCCGCCCGCGGAGCTGGGGTCCGTGTACCGTCTTGGCGTCATCATTCTGGCCTTTCTCCCACTGCGACCCCCCGCAGAGGAGAATGGTAGATTTGTGCTGTCTGGGGATAGCATAAGGTGCCTGGGGGTGTTGGCATGCTCCATTTTGTTATTAGGGGTGAAGCCAGTCCTGAAGGGGGTGAAATTTAAGTCAACATCCTTCATGGAGAAACTGGAGTCACGGCCGGGGGTGAAGTAGCGGATTGGGGACAGCCACTCGGGGCAAACCGTTTTCGGGGGCGTCTTCAAGAGATCGTCTTGTACATCAAGCCCCAGCTCAAACTCGGCCGACAATGAGTTCTCCTTTTCCACCACTCTTTTCACTTTGACTGGATTTTTCACAGGGAGACTGCCCCTCTGGAATATCGCTCCCGCATCATCCCCGAGACTCAAGTTGGCACTGGCGTACCCGGAATCCATTGTAGTCCCGCCCAAGGCAGGCATGGATTGTTCCATTGTAGTGCGGGAGATTTTGGGTGGAGGGGTGGTCAGATCTGGTAGCCTGGTGGTTTTCTGACCGATGGTGGGTCCGGCGGGCAGGAGGGGTGAGAGGTGAGGGGCTGTGTTGTCCCCACTTGCTGGGACAAGCTGGCCCGTCTTGGGGTCAGTAGTGAAGTAGATGGGGAGGGGCACCAGGGCATAGGGGGGCGTTCCCTTGGGGAGGATTGGGCGCTTAGAACCTGAAATAAAAAGAAGAAAATTGGACTTAATTATAAAACATGTAGCCATGAACACTGACAAATTATACTCGATCGCAATCAATGGAACATGTTAATATGCATAGTATACATGTAGATGTACATTGCAGTAAAATAAATTTCATGTTAGAGAGCTGCTCTATTGTGAAATTAGCTTAATCAACTGAAATGTTTATTCTATGTTATGTCAATTAAACTATTTAATTTAAACTTTAAAAAATATGTGGGGGGCTCGGACGATTTCACCCCCGAAATGCTTAAAAGAGCCCTGGAAAATGTTGAAAGAGCCCCCGAAATTCATATAGACATAACGTACAATTGTAGCCAAATCAGCCAATGTGCTCAAAAAGTAGCCCCCGAAAGTTACGAATTATTTTCCCCCTGAAAACTTACATTAAATGGCAGAAAGAGAGAATTCAAGACCACAGCAATAAAAATGTAATTTCTCATCTCCCTTGAGAGATCTATAGAAACAAGTTTGTCCGTAGGACCCACCTTTACTGACGGGCCTTGTGAGTACAGGGGTCGAAGTGAAGACTGATCCCCCGCTTAACACTGCCCCCTCTTGTCCCGACAAGGCCAGGTTGCTTGGGTCGCTCATCATACACGTTACACCGTTACCATTCAGAGGGGCTAGGGAACGACCAGCTGAAAGGGGAAGAAAACAGGGAGGAGGGGGTAATATCTGACTTTCGTGCAAACTATGATTTTAGGGAGGAAAAATGGGAACAGTGGGATTGTAAGTCTGTAAAATACACACAAATCCAAAAAGAGCAGCGGGTAATATTGTACCACTAACATCAGACTTTTTATTCAGACTATCGATTTGGGGGAAAAAAAAACTTTGGCAGAGCAGAGATTACAAAGGTAATAAGATAATCTGGCCTAGTCCTGACTCTCTTTAGAGGGACTGTGAGCATAAACAGCTATCAGCACTTCATTATTTCTTTTTTGCATTGGTGTGTATCACAGTTGAAATGTGTTACAAACTTGTATAAAATCCCCACTGTTCCAGAGTACTGTACACGCTATCAATTTTGCAGGGTTTTTATTTTCGCAAATTTTGTGAGTCTGGACTATTTGTGAATTCAACAACACTACGACGTGCTCGAACTCCACGCTCGAATTCAACCACTCGCGAAATTGTTGAGAAGTCCCGACTCACGAAAAATTAGACTCGCGAATTATATGGCGTATACAGTACAATTTACAGATCTGCAACACTATAATATTGTAACAAAAAGTTCTTGAATTCAACACTAGTTGACCACTTCGGTGCTATCTTGACTTACAATTGATCTGAATTGATCGGAAGTCAAATCCCCTTTTTCTTATGTACAGTAGAGTTACGATTTATATCAATTGCAAGTCTTTATGAGAGAGAGCCTTATACATACCCTTAGTCTGAAAGCTGTTCATTGGGAGCATGCCTGCCATCACGCCTTCTTGTGTGAGGGCGTCCTGCGCATCGTGGACCACCACCTTGCGTTCGGGTAGCCGGACGATCGTCCCCGGCCGCAGCGTCCAGTAGGCCGGCTGACCAGGTCCCGCAGGAGCCTCTCGGATGAAGATCTTGTGCAGCGAGAGGTTGTGGCGGATGGAGTTCTGCATTGTGGAGCAAGGAGGGGATACCAATAGCATTTACTTGTGGGGACTAATACTGTGTCTGCGCCCACACTGTAATAATGTATGCTGTTGGAAACACACAACACACACACCAGGGCCTCGTTGCATAAAACTTACCATTTATGGTAACTCTGCAGTCAATAGTAACTACCATAGTAACACCGCTAAACAGCCAATCAAATCTGAGTTTTTTGTAGAAGCTGCCATTTGTAGCAAAGTTACCATCAATGGTAAGTTTTATGCAACAGGCCCAAAATTGTATCACTGTCATTTTCCCATCCCATGACCACACTCTCAACCATTCTGTTTCTTTCCTGTTAACCACCTCTATCCAGATAAGTACCATGCATAGAACTTCTCACATTATGCAGTGTATGTTACAATGCCATGTTGACTCTTTGAGTTCACTCAACCTATAGTTTGGAACAAAATAAAAACTTGTTCTCCAACAGCCATGGTGTACACACATGAATCACACATGTGTTTCCTTGACTCTCTTTTCTCATGCACAAAAGCTATTTTTCTAGAATTACTAGTAGCCATGTTGCATAGGTTTTCAAGTACTTACCATTAATGGAAACTACAGTACATGGCAACAGGTGCAATAATGAGAGCTCATTAGCTGTTGCCGTGGTAGTGACCTTTAAACTTTAACGATTGTCCGTCCCTTTTGCAAGCTTAAAATTTGAAATCGTCTATCACGATCGTAAATTGAAGAAAGTGTGATTCAAGACCATTTCTAAGAATATAGCATGTTGAAGCTTTCTGTATATGTAAAAAATTTCAGCCGTTAAATTTCAAACCGACTTTTTTCGTACTACGAAAAAAGTATTAGTCTTTGTTACAGTATCTATGTGGTCATTATGCGTGTGTGAAATCCTAATTTTATGACTAACTTCCAAACTTTGGAGATGATTCCTTCCATAGAACATTTTTTTTTCATAATGCATTTCATAATTTAATAAACAGATTAATCAATAAAGCAGATATTTCAACACAAACTGCTAAGAGCCTGACGTAAAGACTATTAATCAGACGTTGTTTACGTGCATTATTTGAATTTTACACTACGTATCAGTTTCAAATTGTGAATATAGAGCTTGCTAACACTTCTCTATATGTTTTGCCAATGTTTCGATGGTTTTGTGGTGATCTGAAAAAGGGACTGGCTGTCTTTAAAGGTAAGTTACAATAATTATATGCAACGTGGCCCAGGCCCTATTTTCAAAAGATCTGAAACGATCGTAAGTCTAATCCCCTATATCTTAAGTATGAAATTACAACTTACACTATAGTTTAAATGAATTGGCATTAGGGAGAGAAGGGAAGGAGCCGCAGTTTTGAACTGCGGTATATTTTGTCCAGTTCAGCATGAAACATGATGCTTTTTAGGCTAATGCATCATGTTTCATGCTGAACTGGACAAAATATACAGCAGTTTAAAACTGTGGCTCCTTCCCTTTCCCTATACCCTATGCCAATTCCTTTGAGCTGTAGTGTATATCAATTGGAAGTCAAGTTTTTTGTCCCATACCTTCCATCCCAGCTTGGCCGTCCGGAAGTAGGGGAAGCTCGTCTCGATCCAGAAGTAGATGTCTCGGAGGGTCATCTTGCCTTCGGGGGCACTACTGATAGCAAACTGGATCAGCGAGCTGTACGAATACGGCGGCCGTTCCTTCTGAGCCTCCTGTCACACATGGAGAGGAAATTCAGTTTCAAAACCCCAAACATAGGAATAAGGGATTGATATACCATGGAAGGACTTGACTTTTCTAATTGACCAAAGCCTTACTTTGGAAAGAAGGAAGCAACTTCCAAAGATACTTTTTCTTGTAAATGAACAAAATATGTCTGTCACTTGCATTGGAATCAGTGCAACACTACATAATGTTAGATTGAATATCTCATAAGTAATATTTCTTCTCCAAATGTTGTCTGTATGTAGGGAATGATCTTGGTACGTGAGAGTACCAATAACTCAGATTTGACTGATTTGTCACTTGCTTCCTTTTGTATATGGTAAAGCAGAATACACATCCAACAACTTTGGGTTTTCATCATTTGATTACAATGAGGTTTAAACTTTATGAGAAGGAATACGCCTTGTCCCGACAACCTCGTTATAACGGGAGTTGCCTGGAAAACCACTAAAGCTAACAGGGGGAAACTAACTTGCAGGCCTACTTTTTAAAGGGCATATACTGTACTGGGAAGGCAAAAAAAACCTTCAAAATGTAATTGTTAGCAATCTTCATGCCAATGGTTTTAAATTCATGTATTGTCTATTTTAGAAGCTTGCTGAAAGTTATTTGCCCTCAAATGATCCACATATGGAGTAATTAATGATTAATGATTAAATCCTCAAAATGTTCGGGCTGAACATTTTGAGGATTTGTGATTTAATCACTCATTACTCCAAAATGTAGATCATTTGAGGGCAAATAACTTTCAGCAAGCTTCTAAAATAGACAATATATGAATTTAAGACCATTGGCATGAAGATTGCTAAAAATTACATTTTGAAGGCTTTTTTGCCTTCCCAGTACTGTATATGCCCTTTAAGGCCTGAATTCCCCCATGAAAATGCTTCACTGCCAGTAGTGTACCTGAGCTTTGATCTGTTGTAGGGTGACAGGGTCCAAATCAGGTGCAGACATTCTTCTCAGCCATGTGATGTTTGTTAGGCTGTCGTCTTGGTTTCCTACAAAGAAAAAGAAAGAGGGAGTTATAAATATGCACATATTTCAGTGATGATCAAGCATGCTCTCCATCAAGTAAATTACACACAACAAATTGTGTACAAAGTATGTAGAGCTGTACAGTGTATAAATGTACCTTTACATGAGTACAAGTTTATCCCTGTTATTTTTTAAATTCGAATTATTCAATATTGCTTTCAAGATTCACTCCATATTTTTTTAAAAATGAAATATATATTCAATAACAATTCAGTGGCATAATGTTCAAAGCATTGACTTTTTTAAATTCAAATTATTCAATATTGCTTTCAAGATTCACTCCATAATTTTTCAAAATGAAATGTAATATTCAATAACAATTCAGTGTAGTACATTTACATACATCTTTCAATGGCTGATGCTCAAGACCATTACAATTTGACAATTTGGCATACAGGATTGGTCTTTCAAAGAGTCCTTTACTCTTTTTTTTTTAATTAATTTTTTTTATTTCCAGTTCTAAAAAATACTTTTACATTACATGTATTAAAAAAAAATGTTGATGATTTGGATATTGTGATAAACATCCTTCAAAATGTATGCCATTAGGCTCTTATATGTAGCTTACCTTTGGCAATGAGACTGATCCTGTTGGTTTGATCGTTGACCTTGAGGCTAAGTCCTCCAGTTCTCAGCTGCTCCAGATCCAGGGCTCCCCCTCCTCCCTGGAGCAAGTCCATAACTCCTGGGCTCCCTGAGGAGCCAGCAGCCTGCTCCTGCTGCATGATGCTGAGAAACTGTGCCTGGAGAGTCTGTAGATCCGTCTCAGACAGACCCTCCTCCTCCTCCACAACCTTGAGAAAACGCCTTCCTGGACCTGCTGATAGGTCAGAGGTCATAGGGATAATACTCTCCAGGCTTTTACTCAGAATATCTTCCCTTTTGGCTTTGCTGCCGTTGTTGCTGTCACGAGTGTCGCGACGCAGCTTGAGGCTGTTGCAGATACTGGAGACAGGAGTCGACTGCAGTGGGTGGCGGCGGGTCGGCGTTTCTGAAGTCTGCCTGGACTGCGTCGCACTGGTAGCATTTGGGGTGAGCTTTGATGTGCTGGTCACTCGTGGCGTCGAACCACTCATGCGTTTCTTCGGGGGTCGCAGAATGATGACTTCGTGCGCGTGGCGTCGCTTCCTCTGCGAGAAAGACAACTCCTCCTTGTAATCGCTCCCGAGGCTTCGCTGCAGGAGGGAACTCTTTCGCGAGACGGGTGTTTCGGGGTGTTTCCGTAAAGTGGCACCGCCCCGGCCAGAGGGGCATTTCCGCCCCTCTCTATCATCGGGTTGCTTTGGTGAAAAGAGGGCGTCGCTGCTACTTTTGTTTCGAGGAGTGGCAACCCGGCTTGTACAGGCACTCGCTTTTCCCAATGGCGAGTTTTCATCGCCTAGAATAGCCCTGATGGCTTCTGAGAGCTCAATAGTTTCTGATTTACGAGAAGATTCCATCCCGGAATAGGTCCTGACAACTTGAGGCTAAATGCAAAATTAAATCAAAGAAAATCATAATCTGTATAGTCAGCGGAGGCAAATATGGCATTTCCATTAAACTTGCTGAAATTGATGTTGAGAGAATGATTTCTTGCTTGAGGACTAGGTCACTTTCATTTTAGAATATCTGTTTACTTTGTAATTACAAAGGTACTTACATGTCTATTCTTGGGGTGAATGTATTGAATTTAATAAAATGATAACAAAAATAAATATCGTTATAAACAAACAGTCAGCATGCCACAGGCAATGATCGACGCAGGACATGAGAGTCCTTTATTGTAATTTCAAATTGAATTGAAAAGTTGAAATTGAAAAAGTACTTCACCGGATACATGTGATGTGTGTGCGCCCATACTCAGCCATAGCCCATCATGCCCATAGGCTGTGTTGTGACCGAGTTGCAGTGCTCGATCAAAAGATTTTATTTACATGTAGGCCTATATTCTGGCCATACTGCCATAAAACTGCTCTAAAATTCCATATTTAAGGTACCTTACTACTGATGAGATGATGTACTAGTCAGATTGACGGAGATATAAAACACATGATCGGAAGGGGCCAGTTTCAAGGATCTGTGATGTAAATGTGCGACGTTTTACTGACATAACTGAGCAATATTTGATTTTGAAGCGCAATTTCTCCAAAACTTGCAAAAGTTTATAGTTAATCTTCAAGTTCAATCCAAAATTGTTTTTTTAAAGAGCACTTGCTGATTTGTGAGTGAAATTTCAGTATTTACCTGTTTATATTGGTATGAAAACATTCAAAAGAAAACAAGAGGGCCGATTTGAGGCACCAGCATCATACCGTTAGCCGCATAGATATAGATCTGCGAGTGCGAGCTGCAGCCACGGCTCTGCCTCTACTCTAGCCTCTGGGGCCGCCCAGGCAACCCGGACGGGCGAGTTACCGTATCGCTACATTCCACACTCGTGATTTTGCAGAGAACACCCACGACACTCGTCACATCCTGTTTGTTAATTTCGTGTTTCTTACGTCTTATCGCCTGAACTTCACTTTTAAATTCACTAGCGTGAATGCTTATCATTTTCAAAAGATCATCACAACAAATTCTTACCTCAGTTCTGAACGACTGACGAGCACTTCAGTAATGATTTTATGGCTTATCTTGCATGCTCTCGCTTGAATTTAGTTGTCAATCCACATTCTACAATAAATCGAATTTAAAACTCCTTTCTATGAATAATGATTAACCAATCATCGAGCCGCATCGACCCTTCCTTTCTAAAGCCTGTCGTAGAGGGCGACAAACAGATTTCTCTTTCGGTACGTACACTGAACTAGAAAGTGGGTACGTATAGTGCTCAAACAAAAATAACGTACACATACAATCTTCACAGTTTGAATCCAAATCAAGCTGAAAGTTACTTTTGGAAACTTGAAGAATGTTCAATTCGATGTGATATCTTATGAATTAATGTCCTTGAAAACAGCGTTTGAAATACTGCCTGGATAACAAATGTAATAGAGCCTGCACAAATTGCATCACCCCGGTTCTACAACATTAATAACAACAGCATCAATAATAATTATACCATTTCCTATTATAACACAATGGTCGGACAATGCACTGAATATGTATACTACTAGACTGCTCACTGGGATTGTTTTTCAAGAAGTTGTGTTGGGTGATGGATGTAAAGACATTTTACATTGTGCCCGCGGAACAACAATAGAAGCAGATGGTGGAATGTTCTTTCACTACCTTCTCAGAGCTGAATAGCTGTTGCCATATTTGCTTGATAATAAACTGAATTGTGGTCGACAATCTAATGAATTCCCATTTTTATTCTGTGAGTTTGGAAATTGACCTGAGGTCATTTACCAAAAGCAAAAATCTGCTCATGCGCAATTACAATTATGATATATGATATTTCACGGAATTACCACTCTGAAAATATACAGCTTTAACTTACATTAACTCTTTGAGTGCCACATGTAACTTTATTCACAAGTTAAACACACAAATCTCATAAAAGCACCAGCTTATCTGGCACTCAAAGGGTTAACATGGTGCACAATAAGAGTTAATTAATTAAGCCTCTCTATGTATTATTGCCGAATATAATGATAGGACCAGGGGTGTTTTATCAGTGGAAGGATATGAAGCAACTTTCTTCCGTTTTTGAACCCATGCGTGGCACCGTCGAAAAATTTTGCGGTATGTGCTTTTCAGGTGTTTTAACAATAAAGAGCAGGATTGCGTATAGCAACGGTTTCTCAGAGAGAACAAACGAAATGTAGAGTCTTATTTCGCTAAATTGTCCAGTTCTGTTGGATTGCATCAATACTTTTGTGAGGAAAAGAGATATTACCGAACAAAAATAAACAGCTTTTGTTTTTTAGTAAAAATCTCAGCTGCACGCAAACTCTGTTAATGAACATAAACAGCTTAAGATATAATTTTGATAATGATTGAGTCCCACATTTCCGGAAATCTCCGGAAAGTGAAGAAATTTGTTAAAGGTGTAAGCAAAAATATTATATTATGTCTACTGGGACCAATAACCCAAATTTGAGTGATTTGTCACTTGCTTCCTGTATGAATCGTTTCCGAAACGGATAATTTTGTATCACATTTGAATTTGAATTTGTTTAATTATCATTATTATTATTTTTTTTTTTATAATATAGCTCGATTCTTAATCTGATTAAAAGTTGAGCTGGTTGAAAGCGTGGAGGTTGTTCAAAACAAAAGACCAATGATGAGAGTGATCGTACTTTTCATAACTCATAGCCTAATACATGTACTATGATTATGATGAGGTGCATGAACTCATCCGATCCTGTAACAACTATGCTGGTAACACAGACTACGCCCTAATCCCATCCTGGCTCCTTTGGCTTTGAAAGAAGCTATATAGGGCGGGATTAAGGGATAAGTCTGTGCTAATCTCGGTTCAGTACATGCACCTCCCACAAACAACTAGGATAATAATTATACATGACACATATCCGTTTAGGAAACAAATTCCCTTTCCCTTCCTCTCTCACTCTTCTTTTTTTTTTCTTCTTAAAATCTTGCTATCTCTCGCCCATCTGTTATCTACATTTCATTGCTCTGCTCCTCTTCTTTATCTACTCTTCCAATCTCTCTCACTGTCTTCTTTTCATCCACAGCTCGCCATCTCAATCTTAGATCCATCTATCTTTCATCTCTCGTCCACACATTCAATTGTCCTCATCTTACATGTACAATGTGTACTAATATCTAGTCCCCAATCTCTCCATTTCACGCAGCACGTTTCACACACACACACACACACACACACACACACACACACACACACACACACACACACACACACACACACACACACACACACACACACACACACACACACACACACACACTCCCTCTCTCTGTCTCTATCTCTCTCTCTCTCTCTCTCTCTCTCTCTCTCTCTCTCTCGCACACACACACGATATATATATTTTCAGTATACGCAATCAATCTCCTTTCCAATATTGCCCTCCATGAACATGCACTCTCTTAGTGTAATTCTTTTCACCCCTTTCCCCATTTTGCTCATAAGCAACAATATCGAGACAAAATAAAATAAGTATTCCTTGCTTTCTTTAATGTCATTAACATTATTTCCATTTTTAGCATTCAATATTACAAAATAGGGCAGTATCGCCTTATATACATTTACATGTACTCAATGAAAATACACATTAAAAATACTATTACAATTTCAGAAAATAAGCAAGAAGCGCACTTTTGACTGTTAGAGTGTCCGTATCTCGAATAATGCAGACAGATGATAGGAGTATTATATCTTCGACAGGAAGGCTAAAGTCCAATTGGTTCCTGAAAGAAGAAAGTTTCTCCAAACCTGGCTCAAAGGAGTATTATACACATGATAAAAACATTGCATGATTTTGTAACCCCTGGAAGGACAAAACTATTCTACCTAGCCTATAAAGCAAACATAGGTTTCATTATAATTCATATACATATATACAACGGCGAGTAGTTATATACAAGGAGGTATTTACACTGAGTGAGCTATACTGGGTAAATAAAACCTTATTACTATCATTATCCCTTATTTTTCCAACTTGAAATCTTCTTTTCTTCTAAGAAAAAAACTACATAGCATTTTTAAGTTTTCAACAACTCATACAATAATGCACTAATCTTAGAGAAAAAAATACACTCAAATTTATGTTATTCAATTCATTTATGATATATTCACATGTACCTATTGCCAACTTTTTACAAAAAAAACATTTTTTCTTCTATTTACAAGGCGCATCACTGCAATAACATTTGAGCCAAGTGAATAATATCAGCTATTATCACCCCACAAAGACAGAGTATAAAATGACAAGAAATAAAGGTGATTAATTATAAAAAAATCTGAATAATATTGCCAAAATATTCATACAATACAATATCAAATTAACTTTCATACAAATTGAAGAAAAGCCATGTACTGTAAATCAGAATCTTCCAAGAGTAACATGTACAAGTACTGCTCCTATATACATTTGATTGAGATAAGACTTTTAGCTGTAGTACTGTTGATGGTAGGATTATTATAAACAACAGCTGCAGTCAAATTATTATTTGGAAAAAAATATGTATGTTGCTCAGTTCACATCACAGACGCTAAGATACATGGACATGTGTATAATGAAAAATATGAAATAAAATAATGCAAATTCAATGGACACATTCCTTTGATATTCCAACTGAATAAAGAGTTGTTTCTATGACGTTTCTAATCAAAATTAAGAAATGAAAAAAAAGTCTGACTTTATTAGACCGACCACTTTGTAGTTAAAGGGCATATACTGTACTGGGAAGGCAAAAAAGCCTTCAAAATGTAATTGTTAGCAATCTTCTTGCAAATGGTCTTAAATTCATGTATTGTCTATTTTAAAAGTTTGCTGAAATTTATTTGCTCTCAAATAATCTACATTTGGAGAAATGAGTGATTTAATCAAAAATCCTCAAAATGTTCGGCCCGAACATTTTGAGGATTTAATCATTAATCATTAATTACTCCATATATGGATCATTTGAGGACAAATAACTTTCAGCAAGGTTCTAAAATAGACAATACATGAATTTAAGTCCATTGGCAAGAAGATTGCTAACAATTACATTTTGAAGGCTTTTTTGCCTTCCCAGTACAGTATATGCCCTTTAAGTGCTAGCCTTGCTTTCCGGAATTGCTATACTTATTTTCTAACCTTACCTCATAAATTGCAGCAACCTAGTACTGATAACACTGAATACAGCTCTGTTGCATAAACCTTACCATTGATAGTAACTTTACTATCAATGGCAACTTCTATAGAATCCTTGAATTTGATTGGCTGTCCAGCTACATGTATGTTATCATGGTAGTTACCATTGATGGTAGAGTTAACCATTAATGGTAAGTTTTATGCAATGGGGCCCAGGTCTGGTTGCAGTTAGACTAGCTGCTCTCTTTTTATTAACCTTGGAAGGAGAGTACAGTTTTACCCTTCTACCTAGCCTATCAAGTTTATGTAGCACAGTATGTATTTTTTTTATTATATTCGCACTCTATATAAAATGAACATGTTTTAAATGTTATAATTCATCGTAAGCACTAAGCTGCCGTTCCTCTGTACAAGTATATACAAGTATGGCGAGTCTTTCATGTTTCTACAATAGACATGTAATCACCCTACACATGATTATTTGATGGTACAAAAAATAATTATAAAACACAGATCAATATTACATTTCAATACACTCATTTAAGAGCAAAAACAGAAAAAAAAATCAAAGTGAAAGACTAATTAAATGAGAAGTCGCGTGCAAGAAAAGCAACACTGTACACAATATTTGTAACAAACAATTATATTACAGTATCTCATTGCGATGAATAATCTATTCTACACCCAAATTTGGCCACCATAGTGCTATCAACCTACCCTATTCCTTCTGCTTTGTTAAACAGAGAATAAACAGTTAAACGGTGTGATGTTAAATACTTGTTACTATTATCAAACACTAAAATGCTTTCATTATAACATTTGGCAGAAAGCTCATCTATGAACAAAAGATATAAAAAATGTAATTTGAATACCCTGAACCTTGCACAAAAAAATAAATACACGTAAATACATAAAAACAGATATGAGAGATATATAAGTATATACAGTGTATATATTAAAAAAAAAATAAGTTCATATTTACATTGCCTACAAAATCAGTCATTGACAAAAGAACAATTGTTCGATCGGCACACCTTGTCTCTCTTCCTTTTCTTTTTCTGTTCAACTACTATGTGATTAGCTCAAAACCTTACTGACCCCTCCTTCGATTTCCATTTTATTTTTTTTTTCAGCTTAAATACCAAGAAACTGTCTTGTGCAAATGTCACAAAAACAACGTGTTAACCCATTTCTGTTTTAACACTCTTTCCTTGTCATTTTTCACCCCATGATTGGGTGAAATATCCCAAATAAATACAACCTGATTGCATTACCAAAAGTGTTCTTTTCTAAATAGTATTCATTGATTAATACAATGTGCATCAATGAAAGTCCATATTATGGAAGGAGGAAGCATTTTATGAAAATGTCCATATTAATCTGATACAGAGAGTAACAGTTGCCATTGAACAATTTAAAAAATTGATTGCAGAGTTGATATGTACAATATTGCAACTCCATCTATACGATACACGGCCAAGCACTATGATTCTGACTTTATCAAATATAACCTTTTGAAAAAAAATATTTATGGAAATAATTATCTCACAAAAAATGACACATTAAAAATAATAAATTATTCCCCATTGATGCATTTGGCACAAACTGATCTAAAGGGCGCATATCGTATTCATGGGAATTCAGAAAATGTTTGCTAGCCGATGCGTTCCTATTTGATGTGGGCATACCGCCTGGCAACTGGACTGCCCATGACCATGCACTAGCAAATAGCTTGTGCCTCATGATCTTTGCATGTTTTCAGAGCACCTTGTGCCAACATTTTTAACCATGCTCCTCAGAGCAGACCATATAGAGTACCATAGTGTGACGTCATTTGAGCATTATTGTCAAGACAACTGGTTCTAAACAATGCGGGTAGAGCAAGCAGCGGTGATCAGAACGGGGACTGTAATTGGGAATGCCGGACACAAGCCCGATAGACAATATCGGACCGCTATACTTCTCACTGGAGTGAGTTTCTTTTATAGAGCCAATTGTCTTGAGAACATGCTCATATGATGACACCACTATACATTCCTTTGAACCGACATGCATAAAATGTGGCAAGCAGCATTATCATATCTATTTCTTTTTGTGCGATGTAACATGATTTATCAAGTTTACATTATTTCATTTCTTCATAAATTTCAGTAAATTTTTGAGTTGATTTCAGTTGTATTCCAATTAAATATACTTTCGAGGTATTGTTAAAATCTTAGATTTTAAAACTTGCAATACATGATCAGCAATGTAGTGAATAAATCTTGATGAATGCACATTTGACTTCTCATCAACATCTAATAAAATAAATAAAGGTCACATACCCTTGGTTAGACAGGCCAAGAATGGTATCTCAAATATCAAGAAAGTTTCAAGATGGTATGAAATTCAAGGATCTTTATATAAGGGTTAATTAATAATTACAAAGAATGAATACAGGTGGGTGTTCTCCTGATCAATCTATGAATTGCCCTGTTCCTCCCAACCTTTCTATCACATATGGTTGCATTCTAGTTAATCAGCTTTTTGATTTTGATAAAACAGTAAAATGTGAAAATTGACCTTTTTCAACCTCCTTAAAGCCTTCATTGTTTGGTCCAAAATGTAATCAATCAATAGCACTGCCATCAGTGAAAAAAAAAAGACATGGATCAGGGCAAATCAGCCACACATATGCCAGAAAAGAAACCCTATCGCCCCAAAAAAGAAAGAAAAAAGAGCCTAATTGTGTAATGCATAGTTTATTGGTTTTTATTTCATGATGTCCCTGAAGCTTGAAAATTACCTACTACATGTAGGCCCAACAGAATACATTTAATCTCAGCCAGTGAAACATTTTCATACCTACACCATGCTCAGTGAGAGATGGTCATTTGAGTATTGCTTGCTACAATCACTATCCTGAAAACATCCTGTGCCATGGCAGAAGAAGTTGGTGTGCAAGATGTATAGTTTGCCACATGCCACATACCCTCCACATGCCTCACAACAAAACACAAAAATGGAGAAGAAATGATTTGCGCTTCACTAGCCCATCACACGCCACTTGTGGATTTTTCACTCTCAACACACACAAATCCTACAGAGTAGAACTTTGCCTGGGGAAAAAAGGCTACCAGATGAAATTTGCTTACAGTGTAACCCCAACATCTCTAAAGAACGACTTAAAACCCATCTATTCAAAGAGGCATACATGTTCCTGTGATTATGTATTGTGTTAAACTTGCTGCTGCATTTTTTCATTTCTTCTTTTATCTATGTTAATTAGTCAATTATATTTGCAATTTAGGATGTAAATGTGAATTAGTAACTTATTTCTGTAATTTAAGATGCAAATGTTAATTAGTCACTTATTTCTGTTATTTAAGATGTAATTTGATTTCTGTTCAGTTAAATAGTCGTATATGATGTACATTGTATGTAGATTAACAAGTAGATGTAAAATGTAAAATGTAAAGTCCCTCCATGTAAAGCGTATTGGGAATTCCATCGGTTTTGAAATGCGCTATAATACGAAACATTTATTATTATTATTATCATTATTATTTGCTTCTTGCTTGAGATGCCAATATGCGGTAAAGCAATTCTTGTATCTCTTGCTGCCCCCTCTTCATGTTATCAAACTCTTGCAGGAGTTGCTTGAGCTCCAATTTCACATCTTGCAACTCTCTGTCAACCACATGCAGTCTGTCTTTATGGCCTTCAAACAACTTCTTGGACTCTTTGTATCTATTGTTGTCCCTGACGCAAATCTTTCGGGATTCTCTTTTCTGCTTTCCAACATCTTCTTTTATTGAGCACAAAGAATCCTCGAGCGCACTACTATCAAATACATCCTTTGACATACTTCTGTCTGCATCGATACTTACGTCACCATCCCCGCCCTGTAAGGAATTGGCGAAGGAAACGAGAGTAGTGACTTCTGCCACTGGTTCCGGCTTTCTTGGTGTGGAGTGCTCTCTCGGAATGGCACCACGGTCGTCCTGGTCGATTTCCTCTGCCGTCCCGCCCGCATCAACCGTTTGGCCACATGTTTCACATCTGGTAGGCGAGAGCTCTGCA
The DNA here is from genome assembly GCA_963669155.1 of Arbacia lixula. Lineage (NCBI taxonomy): Eukaryota > Metazoa > Echinodermata > Echinoidea > Arbacioida > Arbaciidae > Arbacia > Arbacia lixula. Next base: position 16,647,119 of record OZ022592.1, on the reverse strand, counting down.
ACCGGTTCGGGGGTGCTGTATTTTACCTCCGGGTGCGTGCCCTTTGTAGGCGTGAAGTGCCTCAGAGGTTGTGGAGTGGCACCTCTCTCCTCCTCCCTTCCCTTGGCAGCCTCACCCGCCTGATTTGAAGGCAATTCAATTTTGAAGTCATAAAATTATTAGTCCATATTTTTCTGAAATATGGACTGCCTCTCCTCTGGAGTGTCTGGGATCAATTTCCAATTCACTTAAAGGGAGAGTTCACCCTGAAATCATTTTAATTTCAATAAAAGGAGAGACATGAAAGAAACATATTAGTGAAGATTTGACAAAAATCAATCAAATGAAGAGAAAGTTATTTGGTTTTAAAGTTTTGATTTTGTGACGTCACGTGTGAGGTGCTCTCCCATATGATTGTGTAAGATTTTTTGGGAAAATGTCCATTTTCACAAAAGGATATTTACCATATCATCTGTGCCTTTGGTATATCATTCAACACATATCACAAAATCAAATACTTGAACCATTTCCTGAATATCAGCAGATACTTTGTGTTTAATGAGAAAAAAAAAACATTTTGAGACAATAGCCACTAGAATTGATACTTCCTGAGCAAAATTCTCACTCTCTTTTCATCAACTGCATGCTGTTGGACAGCATGTATAGTGCACATTTGGTATCTTATAGGTGTTTCAAAATGTGCACACACAAACAGTGATGTGTTGTTATGCAAATTGGTGATCATGGCATTCCTAAAAAACCTTATTGAACACCCAACCCACAAGCTGTTTCTAACTGAAGACAGATGTTTAAATCATGTCCCACTACATACATATAAGTGAAAAGGGATTTGGTGAGCAAGAAAGGGAAAGAGCAATAAGGAGAAAGAAAGAGGGATAGAGATCAAGGAAAAGAGAATGAGCAAGACAATGCTGTAATGAGCTATACACTCGCTCTGTTGCTTATATTAGGGGAATATACTGTAGAGTACCGAAGTGTGACATCATTTCAGCACTTTCTGTCAAGACAACTGGTTCTAAACAATGCCTGTAGAGCAAGCAGCAGTTGGCAGTAAGTGGGAATGCCCGACACTAGAGTTTGTTTAGAGCTAATTGTCTTGACAACATGTTCATATGACGACACCACTTTGGTACTCTATAAGCACCACAAAAGGGGGAAGAGAGAGAGAGAGAGAGAGAGAGAGAGAGATAGAGATAGAGAGAAAGAGAGAAAGAGAGAAAGAGAGAGAGAGAGAAACAGACAGACAGAGAGAGAGAGAGAGATAGAGAGAGAGAGAAAGAGAGAGGAGAGAGAGAGAGAGAGAGAGAGAGAGAGAGAGAGAGAGAGAAAGAGAGAGGAGAGAGAGAGAGAAAGAGAGAGAAAGAGAGAGAAAGAGAGAGAAAGAGAGAGAGAGAGAAAGCGAGAGAAACAGACAGACAGACAGAGAAAGGAGAGAGAGAGAAAGATAGATAGAGAGAGAAACAGACAGACAGACAGAGAGAGAGAAGAATAAGCAATACTTACTCTCTTGCTTTCTGGAAGTAAGGCAGCAAACACAAGCTCATCTGAAGTCTTACACTCCTGTCCCTTCGGCACATTCTCTACTGCCTCTCCTCTTGCTGTACTCATCACCACAGCTGTGGTCTCAGACATGGCAACTTGAGGCCCAATCTCAGCGGGGACGCCAGGCTCTGAACTTCCTCCTCTTGCTCTTTCCGTCTGGTTCTGCACCTTCCCTCCATTCCGCCCCGCTCCTCCTCCTCCCGCTCCTCCTCCTCCTCCTCCCCCTGCTCCTCGTCCTCCTCCTCCTCCCACTCCTCCACCTCCTCCTCCTCCTCCTCCCCCTGCTCCTCCCCCTGCTCCTCCTCCCGCTCCTCCTCCTCCTCCTCCGCCTCCTCCTCCTTCTTCTCGTCCTCCTCGTCCTCCTCCACCTCCTCCTCCTCCTCCTCCCCTTGCTCCTCCCCCTGCTCCTGCTCCTGCTTCTCCTCCGCCTCCTCCTCCTTCTTCTCGTCCTCCTCGTCCTCCTTCTCCTCCTCCACCTCCTCCTCCTCCTCCTCCCCCTACTCCTCCTCCTGCTCCTCCTCCTCCTCCTTCGCCGCCTCCTCCTCCTCCTTCTTCTCGTCCTCCTCGTCCTACTCCTCGTCCTCCTCGTCCTACTCCTCGTCCTCCTCCTCTTCCACCTCCTCCTCCTCCTCCTCCTCCTCGTCCTCCTCCACGTCCTCCTCCTCGTCCTCCTCCAATGGCAGGCAGCTTTGCGGCTATAACACCACCGGCAACCGGGCCAGCTGACTGCCTACGTGTGACTCCTTTATTTGGTCTTTTGGTCTGCTTTGGAGGGTCAGTGGTTGGCTCAAGCACGATCTCGTCTGGGCCATCTGATTCCGAGCTGTCGGACTCCTCAGCAAGCTCTGCTGCTGGAGTATTTGCTGCTAGGCGACCTGTAGGAGTGAAGGGCCTCATTCCTGTCTCCTCTGGGGGTTCTATGTGTCGCACCATCCTGTTTGCAAATCCAGAAAAAAAAATTGTTAAAAAAACATGTTATTGTGTACTTCCAGCTCATAGAAGGACTCTGATACAAAACACGTGCACACGCTTTGGAGTCCAGATCGAGAGTGTTCTTTATTCATCAAATTCTCTACATCAGTACAATATCTGTCCCAGGGTAGTATCCCTGGATATACACCATCCTGTTTGCAAATCCAGAAAAAAAAAATGTTAAGCAACATGGTATTGTGTACTTCTAGCTCGCAGAAGAACTCTGATACAAAACACGTGCACACGCACATCCAGATCGAGAGTGTTCTTTATTCATCAAATTCTCTACATCAGCACAATATCCCAGGGTAGTATCCCTGGATATACATCGGAAATGGCAATGTTGGTGGTCAAGCAGGCCGGTGGTAATTGTATATATGAAGTCTGGGGGAAGGAGACATGGATTAGGGTATACTGGGAATGGAATGGTCAATAGTGGGGGATAATGGTCGTGGGGGATTCATGGAGATACGAGCAGATGAAAGTGATAGAGTGATAGAATGGGAGGATGATTGATGAAGAATGTAAAGTGTGTATGAACACAATACATGGCAAATGGAGAAAGATACTGTATTAGAACTTCTCTCCTAATAATAGAACTGGAAACTGACTTTGAGCGAAAATATGGTGTTTGCTAGATTTTGAGGTTTTGGGCAAGTAGTCGGAAATGTACACAAACATGTATAGCCTTAACCCTATATAGCCCGGGCTATTTTGAAATCGCATAGCCCGGGGGGGGGCAAAAACAGCCCCCCCCCTAAGATCTCGGCCGTTGATCGCGCGATCGCGACGAAAATTGGCACGTACGTCACCGATGACATAATCTCCACAATTCAATTGTAAATTGCACCAAAATTATTCAAATTTATTTTTAATCAATTAATTATGCTAATTATATGCATAAAATCATAATTTGGCTGTAAATCTTTAAATGTATAGCCCCAAAACAGCTAGATTTCAGTCCAGACACTCTTCTTAGGATGATTATCAAATTAGGATTTAAAAAAATGGCAATATCAATTTTTTTCTTATGTATTTTATTGTTTTTTTGAATTCCTTATGTATTTCTCTGTTTTTTCGACTTTATGTTTTTCATTGTTTTTTCAATGGAAATCATTGGCGACACTATTTCAGTCATAAATAACATGAAATCTATTGTTTTTCATCAGTAAAAATGAAAATAATGATACATTCATGAATTTTGGCTAGATACAGAATTTGCATTGGATTTGTACATGAAATCACGTTTTTGAGCAATTTTGGGTTTGACGTGCACATACAAAATGTTATGTAACTTCGGAACCGCATACCCCCGCGTCGCAAATTTGGACTTAAAAGTTGCGTGAGGCTTGAAGGAAAAAAGTCATGAAATGTCGCGGCGCGATCTTCTCGTGTTACAAATTTATCGCGAAAAATGTCGAGGGGGGGGCTGTTTTTGCCCCCCCCCCGGGCTAGATAGGGTTAAGACCAGCGTTCCATTCCACAGCACATGTATTCAATGGTAGCAATGCCTGTATCGCACACTGACAGGGACAATACGATTATGAATATAGAATATGCTTGATGCGGTTCAAACACTTTCTCTGTAAACGTTTATGAAGTTATGACTGAGATTTCATACACATTGTTGTTAGGAGCATACTGTTGATTCCTGCCGAGTTTTATGACGTTTGCAAATGAGACATCCTGCCTATTAGGAACAGCAGTATACACACTCAAGTCAACATGGATGCCAGAGGGTTGCAGAGAGTTTTATTATTGTTGATACATGTGTACTTGACATAATACATGCACAAATCATGTTTGGACATGGACCTGCTGTCCAAAAGCATACAGTTGCTGAAAAGCCAGTAAGAATTTTGCTCAGGAAAAATCATGTTTAGTGGTTTTCGTCTAAAAAATGTAATAAACAGCATACATAGTCTACTAAGATATTTAGGAAATAGATCAAGTAGCTGGCGGTGATTACACATGGTTTTGAGATTACCCTGTGTGCAGTTTTAATCATCAGATAAGTCAATATGTCAGAAAAATATTGACTGATGTTAAAAATTTTAAATTGATCTCAGACTCAACAGGTGATACACAATGCACCATGCATGGGCTGAATACTAAGAAATGCCAATTTTCTGCGACAGAGACCAATGGAGGTGACATAGAAATCATGTTTTATCAATTAGACTGCCCAAAGTAGGCCTAAGGTAAAATAAGGGCTTAGGTTTATGGTCAGGGTCAGACTTCAGGTATTCTATCAAATTTGATAACATTTGTGAGATATCAAATCACACTAGCACCAAAGTTTCTGAACCTAAGCTTGACTTGCCCTTTATTTATCAAATCATAGAGAAGGCTTGACACATTGTGAAGCTCAATGTCTTGTAAAATTGTATCACTACCACTGGAATAAAAAATTGTGTATTGCTATCGTGTTATTTCCTAAATTCTTTTTTTTTTCTCATGATGAAGATGTTGTCACTGAATCAAAATTCTATAATTTAACCAAAACAATGTCAATATAATGACTGGCAGACGTCCATACCTATCTTCATCCAGAGTAGACTTGGACACATCTGGCTGCGGATCCTGGCAGCTTTTGATGTACGCTTGGGTAGGATTGGTTCCAGCCATGTTGTCATTCCTACAGAGTGAGACAGAACTATAATATGATTATTTATTTACAAAGAAATTTAAGGCATACACCCAGTAGTAAGGATTACGTACTCCATCTTGTAAAGAGCTTGCGTGGCTAAGTCGCTGCCCGGTAAGCAGTAGATTACAGGTTCAGATCTCACCTGGTTCCAAGATGTTTTTCTGACTTGTTTTTCATTCATATCATGCTATCCTTACTACTGGGTGTATGCCTAAAATTTCTTTGCAAATTGAAATTACCCTAGAAAGCCTTTTCAGTATAATATATTAATAATAAATCATTTTCTTAAATAATGTTAATTTCATTTCCTTATGAGGATTTTCAATGTATTATCCTCTTAAAGAAAAATCATTACATTCCAAAGGCTTATTTACAAGTGTTTAGCACTATCATGGTATCATTTTTAGAAATTGCAGTGCAATACAAAAAACATTCAAAAAAATCAAAACCAGAAGGCAAAGAACAGAGAACATTTTTTTTCTTAACCAGCAGCATGATGTTTTCCTAAACGGCTTATCAACCCAAATCTTGGGGGCTGTTAATTGTAGGGCTACTTACATGGATGGGAGTTGTTGAGATGGGGTGTTCAGCTGAAGTTTCCTTCAAAGATGACTCCAAGATTCCCTGCTTCACCAAGAGACTGAAGGGCTGTCCTATGTATAAAAAAGGGGATGCTACCGATGAGTTTTCTCATTTGAAATCCTCAGCACCTCATACTTGTCAGCATTAAATGACTTGAGCCATTTCTTCTTCCATTCCTGAGATATGTGAGATTTGTGAGATCTCTGTCATGTGTGTGCAGGGACTGAATGTTATCATGGGAGTTAATCAGTTTGTTTGTTGAAAGGACGAACCACACAGTTGTATAATGGACAGGAGACAGGACTTTCATAACCAGCACCATTGGTGTGCCAGATTTACTAAAGCCCCTTTCAGAGTGAAGGCGAATTGGAGTTACTCAGGAGTAACTCCAGGTTGAGTTGATCCGCTTGTACTGCGGATCGACTAGCAGTATATCTGCAGCCACTTTCATGGTTTCTAAGTAAGCGAGTTCGCGCCATACGTGTGGCCAAATTCCACAACAAGCGATTCACGCCGAAATTTGTTTTGCAAGTGTACAGCTGAGCTGCGCTAGCTAGCTAGCGATGTGTGCAGCACGAGCGCCGGTAATATACTGTACAGGCTAGATAATCGTTGGCTATATCGTATCTGTGTGCTTTCATCGCTTCTGTTTCACAATGTTAATTTTGTGTCAATTGTTATTTCTGACGATTGTAATGATGATTGAACTGGCCGCGAGAACACGGTTAAAAATGCGGGACATTGACGATTCGTTCGACTTACAACTCCAGAGGAGGCGGTAAAGATTTAAGGCTAGAATAGCCAGAAGTTGCCGCTGACTACATTCGCAGAAGAGGGCCTTGGTCGTGTCTTTATTAACAGCAGGAATAGTACACAGGACCACAAGCGACAGGAAGTTACGCGCGAGATCACAGCAATATCCACGCACACACCGCATTTTCGGTGCGGAGTAACTCCGTTCGTAACCCTCTTCTCGAAGTGGGTTGAGTACTCCACTTAGAATCCGGATCGAAAAAGTCTAAGAATTTTCGTATTGCCCCCCAAAGTGGAGTAACTCCTCCTGGACTCCGGAGTAACTCCATTTCGGCCCTCATTATGAAAGGGGTATGTGCTGTGAAAAAGAAACATGCATCAACAATTGTGTTAAGGAAAATACACAGCCCCTAGCTGGCCTGCATGGCCCTGTCATATGCAATACAGGAAAACTGGTATTACAATATTATCAGCTATCCATCCATATATCCATGTATGTGCCTCTTGCCATGGTAGTTTATAATTGAAAACATAAATTACGCTACATACACTACAGCTCAAAGGAATTGCATTGGGAAAGGGAAAGCGAAGAAGCCGCAGTTTTAAACCATGGTAGACCTATATTTTGTCGAGTTCAGCATGAAACATGATGCTTTTTAGGCTAAAAGACATGGTGTTTCATTCTGAACTGGACAAAATACACTGCGGTTTAAAACTCCGGCTCCTTCCCTTTCCCTTTGCCAATTCCTGCTCCTTTGAGCTTTTGTGTATGCATGGATCATGGGCCCTAGTGAGAGGGTAGTGCCTGGTGGTGTTGACTCACTGTTGTACTGTAGCCAGGTAATCTACACAGTCTCCCCGGCCTACTACCATGCCTGCTGAATACATTTTAATTACATTTTCTGAATACATATCATTGGGAAGACAAACAAAAAATCTTCAAAAGGTAATCGTCACCAATCTTCTTGCCAATGTTCATCAAGCACTGATTCTCATCCACACCCGACCACAGCACTATCACTAAAACTACAGTGATGCCTGATGCCTTTTGATTTTTTGAACGTGATGAAAACAAAAAACCCATCGACTTGCTGCTGGCATGCCTGGGTTCGATCGTGTCCATCTATCTATTGCTAGTATTTATCTGTAAAGAATACAAATACACTGGAAATATGGCCCGAGACTTTTGATGAGAGAATATGAGTCTAGTACAGAAAAATTGGATTTCCAAGGCTTTAATATAAACTGATGAATGAACTTACATGCAAACAAAGAAGGCATTGCGCCACCAGTTCACAACACGGGCTCAACGCATGATTACTTCATGCGCGGTACTGTCATCAGTGGCATGGCAGGAGAGGGCTGTAGAGGTAGTAGTAGAGTAATTTCAGACTGGACTTTTAAATGGTCTACTTAACCACTCTTCTTTATGTCTAACATACCCCCCCCCCCCCCCAAAATGTGTCAAATTAAGTATCAAGTAAGATTTATATTCTTTTTTATCATTCTTTGTGTAATTTGTCCTTCAAACGGCAGTGTTAAGAAATCATATGATTATTTGTCGTATCCAATTATTTCCTTCCCCGCAAATGCAGGCTATCAGCTAAGCATACAGCGCATGCGCCACGAGATGGGGAATTCCCCATGTCGGACGACCCCACAGAGCTATATAGCTCTATGGACTACTCGAACATTGGGGCGACTTTACCAAATTTGGGGCCACTTGGTCCTGGTACGTGGGATTTGGTCATGGTCGACTTGACATGGATTCATGTAAGATAATCGAGGTTCTGAACATTAATCACTGAGAAGTTAAGTTGGTGTTCATTAATACAAACAGAAACATGAAAGAAACATGAGTGAAGGTTTGCAAAAAAGAAAAGAAAAAAAGAAAAAGAAATCGGTGGAAGGGTAAGATGGTTATGATCTTTTAAAAATTGTGATTTCGTGACGTCACACGAAGTTCTCTCCCACAAGTTGCTTGCTGTATGATTCCATAAATTGCTCTTTTCTGTTTTTGATGAAGGAATGAATCTTTGTCATAGACATATGTGTTTAAAAATGTGTGTCTAATGATACATCAAATGCATAGGTAATCATGCATATCCTTTTAAGAAAATATGGGAAAGCGTCTCGCACGTGACGTCACAATATATATATATATATATATATATATATATATATGTGAGAAATTATACACATACAACAGCTTTGGCAACTCTTTTATTTAAATATTTTGTGAAAGAAATTAATGAAGAGAACAATGGTAGGCGTAGCTTAAATTAAGGTTCCCCAGAGCTATCTACCCTTTGGAAAAATTGGTGATGCCGAAAAAATGTCTCTGCCGGGAATCGAACCCGGGTCCCCAGCTTTGAACGCCGGTGCCTTAACCACTAGACCACAGAGACGGGTTAGTGGCTAAGGCGACCCCGATCCGATTGACCGTCAGATTGACAAATTCTCGACACAATACCAATTATAATTTCCTTTGTCGGGTGTAGGTGGGTTTTGAACAATGACAAGCCGCCATGCCTCAGCTGGATCAAAGCTTTTACTTTGATCATGGATGGACTGCGCTCGGATAGACTTGCTTTGATCTATGAGGTCCGCCGCCTCATAAAAATTCAAGACATTCAGGTGTTTTAAACAATTAGCTGTATTTCTAATTAGGTAGTGCCTTCTCTGAATAACAAAAGAAAATCTGTTTTGAGAAGTACGTCAACCGTTCAGCCTTCGCTGGGAGCTCGTAGCTGGCTTTTTACATCACGCACTGTGAATTAGTTTTGGGGTGAGCGAAGGGAAATTTTGAAAAAATTGTAGAAAGAATTTGATCTGTTACTTTTTCGGACACCTCCGCACACGAAATTGAGGTTGTTTCCATGAAAGATGAAACATTCAATAAACGATTTACAAGATATTTTTAAGGAAATATGATTCGGAAATGTGCGATATGGAGGCATTTCTCTGGTATGTTTTCTACAGTATTCTCCTTTTATCACAAAAACGAAGAAACAATACAATCTGAAATTCACACAATCGTATCTTAATAACATGTAATACTACTGCACATGCACTTCAGTTCATGAAGTGGTTCTAAAATCTTCTGCGCATACAGAATATATATTCCTCAAAATGCATCCTACAGTTTTCATGCTTGTTTGGCGGCGGATCTCCCTCGATCAAAAAGCCAAACGCGTCAAATATTCCATTGTGATATCAATGCACGCGACTGCTGTCGGAATAAATTACACTTCGTGTGCTGACTCCATTCCTTACACCTCTCTGCTTTGATGCAGTACACGTATGGGAGAAGGTATATAAATGTGAGAAATTATACACATACAACAGCTTTGGCAACTCTTTTATTTAAATATTTTGTGAAAGAAATTAATGAAGAGAACAATGGAAGGCGTAGCTTAAATTAAGGTTCCCCAGAGCTATCTACCCTTTGGAAAAATTGGTGATGCCGAAAAAATGTCTCTGCCGGGAATCGAACCCGGGTCCCCAGCTTTATATATATATATATATATATAAGAAGAATAGAGGATAGAAGAAGAATAGAGGATGCGATGGCGCTGATAACGAGGTGAAGACAAACAAATTAAATGAAACGCCGGAGAAGAAAAATTATTCGAATTTTCGGTCATAGACCTTTATCAAGAATGAATGACTGAACAATTTACACAAAAACATGATAGCGTACAACGAGCGTATTTTAAACTGAAACTAGGGGCGCTTATTACATATTGTTACGTAGTACAAGATAGGCGTAAAACTAGGTAAACCGAATTATAGAGTAAAATCCACATATCGACATGATTTAAAGTTCCTCCACAAAAAAAGTGAAAATAATAAATAAAAATTAGGCGGTAGACTCATTACGGATCCTGCAAAAAACAATCACAAGTAGTTACGTAAAGTTGCATATACTACATTACAGTAAACAAAATCCACTGGCCGACATTAGGTAAAATTCCTAGAGAAAAAAATGAGAGAAAATTCAAAATCAATAATAAGACAAAGAGTCAAAAGAGAGAGAAGAATATATCAGATATAAAAACGTTCACAATTCAGAGTCGGAGAATGAAAAGAAGAAGAAAGAGAAGAAGATGAAAGAAAGGGAAAAGAAACGTGAGAAAGGGATTAACAAAAAAGATAAAAAAAAGAAGAAGAGAAAAAAAGAACAACTGTGGAGGAGCGCAGAGAGAAGAAGGAGAGAGAGTGAGAGAGAGAGAGAGAGAGAGAGAGGGAAACAAATACATGTATATCAATGAGGAATAGATACAGGAAAGCTCCTGAATGAGACGTTCATTCCAATCGGTTGAAGGGTCCCCATCTGAAAGATCAGTCGTTCTTCCAGTATCTTCCGCTGCCCTTCACTAGTACATGCTGCCATTACTTGCACCTTCAGGTCATCAGTTGAATGGACACCCTGGTTGAAATGGGTAGCAACAGGCAGTCCGGGAGTCCGCAGCTTGATAGAACGCAGATGATCTCTCTCTCTCTCCTTCTTCTCTCTGCGCTCCTCCACAGTTGTTCTTTTTTTCTCTTCTTCTTTTTTTTCTCTTTTTTGTTAATCCCTTTCTCACGTTTCTTTTCCCTTTCTTTCATCTTCCTCTCTTTCTTCTTCTTTTCATTCTCCGACTCTGAATTGTGAACGTTTTTATATCTGATATATTCTTCTCTCTTTTTTGACTCTTTGTCTTATTATTGATTTTGAATTTTCTCTCATTTTTTTCTCTAGGAATTTTACCTAATGTCGGCCAGTGGATTTTGTTTACTGTAATGTAGTATATGCAACTTTACGTAACTACTTGTGATTGTTTTTTGCAGGATCCGTAATGAGTCTACCGCCTAATTTTTATTTATTATTTTCACTTTTTTTGTGCAGGAACTTTACATCATGTCGATATGTGGATTTTACTCTATAATTCGGTTTACCTAGTTTTACGCCTATCTTGTACTACGTAACAATATGTAATAAGCGCCCCTAGTTTCAGTTTAAAATACGCTCGTTGTACGCTATCATGTTTTTGTGTAAATTGTTCAGTCATTCATTCTTGATAAAGGTCTATGACCGAAAATTCGAATAATTTTTCTTCTCCGGCGTTTCATTTAATTTGTTTGTCTTCACCTATATATATTTAATGATCCTTTGAAGGATTTTTATGAAGCCTTGATCTTGAATCCATAATTCATGGACATTGTTGATCATGTTTGTTAAATAAATAAAGAAATGAATAGAATTGAAAATAAATATCCAAATGAAAATGGTACCAACATATGCTGCAAGGATGATAAATTCCACAAGGCTTTTGTGGTGCCACTATAATTAGGCCTAATCATCCGAATGCAACAAATGAAAATAATCATTCCCATTTCTACATTTCTACATTTTGCAAAAAATGAAGAAACTTTAGAAATTAAACACTCTTAAAAAAGGTGGGAAAAGGCTCACACCTCTAATTGTTAAGAATAACGTGCTAAGTGATTTTTCTGCCTCATGCATGCACACAACGAAAGAAGTAACCCCCGCCCAATTAAAAAACAAAACTTTTCATCGAAAAAGTTTTTGACCAAAGCAACTTGGCAGGATTGTGCGTACACAGACTGACTACATGTACGTCTGGAAAGTTACATTGACGTATTGAGGCATGCATGAGTCACCACACATTGAAGGCAAAATATCACATTTTAACATGTTTAAGAGTCATTTTGGGCCGCATGTGAAAAAAAAGATTTGGGTGATCTCTGTTTCTTTAGTATTGCTGTTATTGTGTGATAATCCTTCTTTTGACTCCATTACACTAATTATTCTGATACTTTTCATATTTATTTTTTCACGGTTGACCGAGCACAAATTTAGGTGAAATATTTCTATTTTCATCCTCTAGAAACTGTCAAATATATGTTATTTATGTAACTGTAAATGGAACTGTGTAACTGTTATCAGATATTGTTCTTAACATGTTTCATCACACGATGTGTAAACATAATGGGTAGCTTTCGGCGTGTCATCCGTGAATGAAACAAAAATGCTACTCATAGTTAATCATGGGATAAAGGCTTAAAAATATTTATCAAGTAAATGAAAAGTGTTCGCTGTTAAACGATATCTCACATAATATCCCGCTTGAGTAGGCACACAATTAAGATAAAAATAAAATCAAATTTGAATGATAAAATGAATATGGGGTGACTGAGAGGAAGCAAAGAATGTGATTTAGTGTGTAATTATAATATGTTTTAGGGCTGAACCCTACAACCCCCACCTTTAAACACAGAAACCGCCATACACACACACACACACACACACGCACACACACACACACACATACGCACACACACACACACGCACACACACGCACACACACACACAAACATACACACACATACACACACAAACGCACACACACACACAGACATACACACACACACGCACACACACATACGCACACACACGCGTACACACACAAAACACACACTGACGCACACACAGAAGCAAAAGGAAGAGTACCATTTTTATTTTAATCTTCTTCAGTTTTGTCAAAATTCTTATTGTTAGTTGTTAACGCAACTGTTAAAAGATCAAAGAATCTGGGGCCTGTATCAGAAAGAGCTACGATTGATTGCACGTACGATTGATGTCAAGCGTAAATCCGTATACGATCAATATCGATTGTAACTTGCAATCGATATTGATCGTAGCTTGTGTGGATATATCATAACTACACGATGACGTTAACATAGAGGTAGTGGCATATTTCTTGTCGGTTTGCTCCAGTAGTTTAATTCGTAATATTTCGCAAGTAAAAACATAAAAATTATACACGCTTCCGCCATTCCTTTACCCACAGCCGATTGATAAAATTAACGCGCTAACTCATCTCAAAGCTACTGCACCTTCTTTTTGAAGGCTTGAAATATAATGTTACGTAAATGCCACGGTAATGATATGGAAGTAGTCCTGTAGACGGTCCCATGGCTGTGTACAAACCCTGGACATGTTCATAAGTACAAGTTTTTATGATGGAATCATGTTCCAGATAGGTATTGGGGAAAATTAACTTGGCTGCCACCTTAGCAACCTTGACCATTTTTTTATTTGCATAATTAGCATAATGAGCTAATTTGCAATTGAGGGCTAAATTGAAAAACAATACCATTTTCTTGGGTATTTGGGGGCAAGGATTTCATTTGCATACGACCATTGCTTCATTGTAAAATCCTAGGTCGGGGGGGGGGGGGGGGGGTCAAGTGTTCTATCTATGACATTTATTTATGCGTACGGCCATTACTTCATTGTCAAATCCAAGATGGCTGCCAGAATGAATTATACTCGAAGGCTTCTACTAGTACCTACTTCTACTAATATCTGTAAAATGCTGCTTTGCTTACGATACACTTTCAGCAGAATGGTGTAGGTCTACATGTAGTACTTGTACAACATGATGATATCGACCTCAGTTAACATATACCATCTGTTTCTATCATGTGACAAATCAATTGAAATATATGTTAGCTTCAAATCCCACCGTTGCCACCATGTCAAACTTAGTGATTGTATGTAGGGAAAAGCTTCATGGCTATCATCTAAGCCATCATCTAAGGTATAGCTCCACATGACTCCATAAATATGAGTGCTTCTGCAAGTCTTAAATTGGTAATACTGGCATATAGCTCTCATAATATAACGAATAATGTAATAATCTCGCCATTCCTTTTCACCTTCACAGTATTTTTACTTTTAACTGACCAGAAAGGGGGGGGGGGGGGGGGGTGGACATCTTAAAGTGGGTGAAAATACAAGAGCGTGTATGGGGGTATAAGAAGATTATGGTGGAAAGTATACATCTTCATTGATGTTGATGTTGACATTCCATGGTGCAACCTCTGCATTGGCGGTGATTGACTAGGGGTAAGACGGCTGTTGACTTTATTGAGTCTGAGTTGAAATGTGTTTCTTGGGGATCTCAGGGAAAATGCAAGGGATATCTCAGGAACCAGCAAGTCTTGTAAAGCGAAGTGACCACTGTACAAGATTCTCAGTCATGCTGGTCACATTACTGTATAGAGTAGCCAATATAACTATGAGGATGCAAAGAAAACTGTCATGGGGGCCTTCAATAAGCAGTACCCCAGATAGTAAATATGTTGGGCACTAACTCTAAGTTAAACGTGGTGGCAGCGGTGGGATTTGAACCTCACATATATTCAGATAGTTTGTTTCACACAGGCAGTTTATTAACACTGAAGTGATCATATCATGTTGTATAAGTACCAGGCCTACACCATTCTGCTGGAAGTGCAAGCAAAGCAGCATTTTACGGACACTAGTAGTGACCTTCGAATATAATCAGATTCTGCATGGCAGCCATTTTGGCTTTGGGAAAATTATGATAGTCAAATGTGTTTTCATTCCCATAATTAATCCTATACCACAAATTTACACCCACAATATATTATGATAGCGCTATCATTTATTGTTTAAGCCATCTCGAATAAGAATTGATGCGTGAAGAAGTAATAAACCTGTATGCTAATCAGTGGCAGCCTTTTTGAATTCTTGATAAGTTGACTGCGGTGATGTACTTGTAGCGGACAGTGTGATCAAAGCGTACCCAGATTGCAAAATATCTGGGGCCCATATGGGCTAGATATGGATTGATCTGGGCCAGGATATGGTCCCCACATGAGCTGCCCATACAGATAGAATCTGGGCCCATATGGGCCCCATTTGGCTCATCTGGGCCCCATCTTTATTTTGCACCGTACACCCCGTCTGGGGCCCATATGGGCCAAATGGGTGTTTTGCGGGTTTAATATAGGCTTTCCCAGATCAGGCCCAGATTTTCCCCATATTAACCATATGGAACCCATATGGTCCCCATGTAAAACTTTAAATTAAAATTAAACAATGATATCTCACATGACTAATCACACATGAGTAGGCTACATACGAACACATAATCCTTATCATATCCTATCCTATACTCCTATCGTATTCCTCGGTATACGAGGAATACGATAATATACTTAATATAAAAAACAATACAATTTTTTGGTATTTTGGGGCAAGGATTCCATTTATAACATTTATTTATGCATTCGACTATTGCCTCATTGTAAAATCCAAGATGGATGCCCTTATTTGCATATAAAGGCTATTTCTGTGTATTAACATTAGCCGGAATCATTTTCTTTCATTTTCTCAAGTAATATACTTAAAAAATATCGGTTAGTACAATTAAAGATGAACATTTCGTTGTAATCATTCAAGTCAATTACGTGGCGTTCGTTTTTTATGCATAAATATTATATCATAAATGGAATCCTTGACTCAAAATACCCAAGAAAAGTGGTATTGTTCTTCGTTTTATTCCTTTCAGTGGATAGAACATGTAAGCACATGATTCCGGCTATATCAATACACCATAATAGCCTTTAAATATGAAAATAAGGGCAACCATCTTGGATTTTATAATGAAGTGATATTCGTATGCATAAATAAATGTCATTAATGGAATCCCTGACCCAAAATACCCATGAAAATGGTATTTTCTTTTCAATTTAGCTCACCTGAGATGAATTGAGCAGTTAACTCAATACAAAATATATGCAAATTAGTTCATTATGCTAATTATGCAAATAAAAAAAGGTTGTCAAGGTTTTCAAGGTGGCAACCAAGCTAAATTTTCTTCAATACTCATCTAGAACAAGATTCCATAACGACACTGCCTCATTTGGCAACAGATACTTATGTTGATCCTGTTTGGACTGTAGCCCATTTGCAGGGCCTAAAAAAAAATAGTTAAAAACCACAGAAAATGAAAGTAATAATAATAATAATAGTTATAATAATAAATATGATAATAATAATAATCAGTTCTTAGACACGCATAATACAATTCAAATAGTCTCTATGCGTGTGAAAGTAAAAATTGACTATGTGAGAATTTGAAAACAACTAATAATTATCAAAGACTTGCGTCTTTAGGGTTGATTTGATTGAATTGAATTTGAAGAAGTCTCTCAATGATCTAATGCCTTGAAGGAGGTTTTCTATAATTTGGGTCCCGTATTTGCAAAAGCTCTATCACCGAACGTAATAGATTTTACACGAATTTCAGAGTGAAGATATTTTGATTGAGAACGAATTCAGATTACGACCAGGCTGGTATTGTTTATTGAGTTCAGTAAGATAGACAGGAGCATTTCCACATAGGCATTTGAATACAAGAGTGAGGATTTTAAACTGAACACGAGCCCTTATCGGAAGCCAGTGGAGACTGCATAGGATCGGACCTATGCGTTCAAATTTCCTTTTTCGCGTCACATTTAAGCCTCGCCGCTGAATTCTGTACACTTTGGAATTCATTTAGTTGAGTCTCGGAGATTCCCAGAAACAGACCATTATTGAAATGGAAGTAGCTAAATATAAATGCCTGCATGAGCCTCTCTGTGGTCGCTTTATCCAAAAAAAAAAAGCCTAATCTTCCCAATCTTATGTAGGCCAATGGCAACCGATTTACAAATATTATAAATGTGAGTGTTCATACTCAGATCATTCTGAGCTGTAATTCCAAGGTCACGTGCTTTTGAAACTGACAAAATAGGAATATCCGAGACCTTTATTGACAGCGATGGTTTTAATTTATCACGAGGTTTTACGTATACAACAACCACACTCTATATGCACGTTAAAGAACCCACTTCACTTCTCTATTAAGAGCAGGGTGAAAAACCGGTAGAGTGGGCAGAGAGCCTCTCATGGGAAACGGGTGAAAGATACCGACCCCTCGTGGTTAATCCTAGAAGGCAATTCAGCCTACAAACGGTACCATACGAAAGATGAAGAAGAAGGGGATTATGGAAAATGAGTTGAATTTAAAAGGTGGACTTCAAAAGCATGATAAGCGCATTTATTTACATATTATGAACAAATTTATCAGTCATCAATATGAGGAATGTGATTTGAATCTGCGTGCTTTCGTATCATCAAATACATAAATGTATATATCATCCACATTAATGTACAGTAGTACAATTTATCATAAATGAAATAACTTGTTTGCTTATTTTGTTAAGGTAGATGGTTTCTGTTTCCTATTCCCGGTACAGACCAATAATCAATTAAAGCTCCTTTCAAAATTCAATTTATAATCTTTATTTGTCTATAATAAAAAAAGGATAAACAATTGAAGTAAAAGACGCAATCCCAATACATTTATATCTAAGAACAAACCATAAGCGCTAACACAATTTGCCATTAAATATTTCAAGGACATAAAAATTACAAATTTTCGATAACCCCCAAACAACACTGTACCTATTACACAGCGGACATTTTATAAGAACTACAATATTACCTAAGCATTAATGCATCAAAAGTTGATTGCTGAACGATTCTGATTCTGGTAATGGTGAGTTTTGAAGAAAAAAAAATCAATACAAATCGCATGTACACTACATTTTGATCACAACATCCAGTCTATGTGTGGTGTACTAGCACAACAGATCATCTTAGAGATAATTATGTACAAAAAGTGGACCAATTTAATACGATGTCATTATCAAAGCTTGTGGGAGCATACCAATGCCAAACAATGAATTCGCAGGAATTGTGCCTTTTGCGTCATGGTATCCAAATACTTGCTTCCAAGTAGATGAAATGAAGCATTTACACTGTTACAACAATCTAATAGTGGCGACGGATCAAGAGTGACGAAATCTTGATTACGTCATCACATGAACTAGCTAATCAGCATTCAGCTTTTGCGCGAGGACGGTCGGGAGAGAGAATCCCGACGAGTGACAAACCAGCGGGGAAACGCGTTGGGGTAGAAGAGAAAAAAGGGCGCGAAGAATTTATACCCGCCGTGTGCCAGGCGTCTATTCATTGCATTTCAACGGCGTAGGCGCTAGAGAACGGGTGGAGAGGAAAAGGACGCACGGACTTCGCTAGGAGCGAGTAACCAAAGAAAAAAGCAGTCTGTATTCATGCTCTACCACTAGCTACGATCACGGCCGCACATCATAAAGAAGAAAACGTCTTTTCTCCATACTTCATGAGTACAATCCGTATCAATTGCGCGGGAACACAAACTCCACTTTTCAGAAAACGGTCGTCTGTCCGCATGTAGCATTCGCTCATCACACAAAGTTCATCCAGTTCCCGAATAAACGAACCAGAAGAGAGAGAGAGAGAAAAAAAAGACAGAAAAGCAGGGTGAAAAAAGGGAAAGGATAGAGGGGGAAAACACTTTCACTGCCCTGAAAGAACTGTTCTACAGGTACTTTCTGTCCTGCGGCATCCCCCTGCTCCGAGTCGGATCCACCCCGATGGCGTCCCCGAGGATTACACTGCTATGTAGCCTTCTGGCTACCCTGTTTCTCATCAGTGATATTCCCGTTGCAATTGCAGGAGGTAACATATCAAAGTTGGTGATTATTGTCATGTTTGTGTAAATATGTTTCTATCTATTTTATGCCGAGTGATATCTTGAAGTTCGATGTCACACCTTTCTGGCTCAACGGATGAATTCGGATGAGCGTGTTCAGAATGAGTGTAGTTTGCTTCAAGTTTGCGTGGAAGGGGATGGATGGGTGGTGGGGTTGTGTGCATTCAGAGAATGCATGTAGGTTTGTATATTTGGATTTGATGGATATATGCATGTACGTATACCATGATACAATGCATGTCTGTGTATCAAATTCATGTAAACATTTTTGTATAAACACGTGTATTTTTACATGAATATACAATATGTGAATCTACTTTGATTAATGTATACGTATGAGAGGGTGTGGTTAAACTTTGGTGTGCACTCTTGTATATACGTGAACCATAGTTGAATCAGGCACCAATATATTGCGAAAATCAGGCTGCTAGATTTGACGTTGGATATCGCGATAATTTTGCAGTAAATTTGATATTAATTGCCACATTTAACACCTATGCCATTTCATTTCATAGCAATAACGCATCAAATATCAGGGAAGGTGTTGAATTAATTCCGCATATGTGTCAAATTTAAAATCTAACCTGTTAAATATAGCACTTACTTATAATCTTTTACGAAAGCAGTCAAATCCCACACTCTTTTTTAGTTGTGCAATACACTTCATACAAGAGAAAAATGAGCAAGTGGTATCATACAGAATCGCATTTTGATATACTACGATCACACATTTCGGGAAAGGAATGGACAGACCGCTTAGATAGAAATGCGTGTATAATCAACTGCATTTTTAAGAAAATGAATATACAGAGTGAATCTGAACCAAAAGTATATGGAGTATATGGAGTATAAACACTTAATTATGGGTTCGTGTTTAGGTCTTGGTCTAGTTATCCTCTCAGCATGTTTCGGTATCATTTTCGTGTGGATCTTCTTCTTTCGTATGAGGTAGTAGGACATCAAGCTATTTCTCGGAGCTGCGTAAGCCAGTTGATTTGAACGTCTTCATATGGATCTTTGCATGTATGATTGAACAACGATCAAATCTCACTTACGCCAAGTGGCTAGGTGAAGAATAACGGCAGTATTTATGATACTCAAACAGGATCAACATAAGTATCTGTTGCCAAATCAGGCAGGCCATTTGTAGGCAAGTAATTTTTGGAAAACGAATCATTGGGATGAAATTTACGTTTCTTATCCTCACGTCACAAGCCATCGGCTTTCTGATGATACCTTGTATTCATTGTTCATGAAAGTTGTTTATTTTTTTTGTTTGTTAAATGAATAAAGAATAAAGAACGTCAAATAATGATCAAATACTTTTTCAGTCTGAGAAAAAAAATATTGTCATATCTTCAAACATCAATTATTTCCAAAAACCACTACGCCGATCAATGACCGTCTATCAATATAAAGACATTTCATGAATCTCGATGAAATGCTTCTTTCCTTTCTGTGAAATGATTATCAAAATTATTATCCGATTTCAGTCTGAATAATAATAAGTGTCAGGTCTCCAAAGTGAATGAATGCGTATCAAACGAAAGGTAATTTCTGTGAGTCATTTGGATGAAATATTGTTGCTTTCTCTAACGTCAAATGACTCTCAAAATTATAACCATATTTCAGGCTTCGTATAAAAAAGACCGGTGTCTTTAAATACACATCACACACTACACAAGTTAATGACCATATCTCATTCTGAAGACATCTGAGGCACGCTATACTTCTGGGTTATGGTTAGTTTCAAATGTCTATCAAATTTATCATTTGTGTAACATACCATAACCACGTAGCTGGCTAAGTACATTCGTGTGGTATGAACACATTATTACATTGTTCACATAATCGTAGTACCTCTCCTAATGTCAAATGATCATCAAATGTATAATTTGATTTCATTTTGGGTATGAAAAGAGGCAGGTATTCGACTTAATTTCGTAGCACACTATATAAGGTAATGGCCGTCTACTAGGCTAAATACACTGATGATATATGAGAACACGACATAATCGCATACGGCTTGATCCTGTGTCGTTTAGGAACAGGGATTCCGCCCAAACCTTACACAGATCATTCCCAAATCAATAGGAGATATTTCTCAACGTAATTTAATTGGTGGGCATGGGGAAATTTTACGTACAGTATCTGGGCCGATGTGGCGGAAAGCTAGTGCGGTATAAAGATTAATACTTAATTATTTCACCATTCAACACACACAAATCTCTCGGAGAAGCATTTTCTCTGGCGCACAAAATTTTGGTTAAGAACGCTTTATTTCATTCTAACATAAAATGCACTCTAGTAGGGGCGTCATCTTTCTCAAGGCCAAAGATGAAAAAAGCCGCTTGTAGAACGATAACATATTCAGGTGATATTTGCAAGCTGTAAAAGGAAAACAGTGTTGATGTGTGTGCGTGCATGTGGACGCGAGTATTCCTTTGTCGTATTCATGTGATAGATTGACGCGTGGTTAATTGCGTAGCCCGGGGACTAATTGGTTTATTTATGCGTGGATTGCATGCATAGATATCAGAAGATTGTCACGTTGCGTCGATGTGAATATCTTTATCTAATTCAAACAAATTAGAACATTTCGTGGTGATGCCATTTTTCTGAAGGCAAAACATGATAATAACAATTTTTTGGTCGATGTAAAAAAAATATGTTTTTAAGCCTTAGAACAAAGCATGGGCGTACGTTTACAAGTAGACGTAAATAGAACATTCTTCAATTGTTGCATGAATAGGTAATTGCATATCACATAAAGTCATTTGCTTCTTAATGCATATATCAATGACTGTTCAAATAATGTTTTACCCAATATTTGCTAGGGAAGTATCTATTCGTCGCGGCATATCTATTCATTCGGTAGCCTGGTGATGTGGAAAACGACGGATACATGTCTGTTCTTTCGCATTAGGTGTGTTTGGTAATAAACAAAAATTGAAACAACTGAAAATTGTTCTTTCTTTTACACATGCAAATTTTTTCTGGCATTTCGATGTTATCACTGCAATGACACGTATACTTATATTGAGTACAGTACATGAAAACGGGACGAATCATTTCATATCAGATCTTGTTTGCAAACTTATTTGTTATCTTATATGTCTTGTGTATAAAAAATTCATTGTTGATTTTCTTCATTTCCTAATTATTTGGAATAGTAATCATTACTCTCATGATTGTAAATAGACCGGAAAATCAATCTCTGTAGGACGTAGTATCCGCTGAGATTGCATCTGGCTCTACTGATAGCTCATACCTGTCCAAAAATGTAATTTCAATCAAAGAATTCCCTGAATGAGACGATTATTCCTGTGTAGATTAAAAAGAATTTAAACAATCTTGTATGTGAAAGCTTTAGGGAGATCAGGCAAAAACATCATAATTAGTCGGGGACACCAGGCACTGTAAGGGGTAAAGCATGCGTTTCCGGTGCACTGTACGCAAGACAAATGGGAAGGTATAAACAATGGAATGGAACACCGAGAAAAATTAGTATTTGATTAATACCCAGACATTATGGTGGTCCCCTTTGTATTGTTGTTAAATATAAATAGCAGGAATGCTAAATTGCCATTTATGTAACATCTATGGCAATTTAGCATTCCTGCTATCAAAATGACAAGGAGTGTGATATATTTAGATCGTTTCCGGTATGTGAGTGATTCCATAAAAATAGGGACGGTTTGAGACATGTAATTTGCGTCTGCTTTACCTGACATGATTCCAATTTATGATTCCAATTCATGTAGGCTATATAAGATATGCTAAATTAGGTTATTATCTAAAAAAAAATACATTTTCCGCCTTAGCCTGAAACAGCTATTGGGTTATGCGTAACAAGATAAAAAACGGAACTCTAAAATAGCCTGAATACATAAGACGGGCCAGAGTTCCTTGCATACAGGGGACACCGAGAGTGTGGCATATTGGCACCTTAATTTACGCAAATGACCCATCTAAATACGACGATATCAACGAGGTAAATCTAAATAAAGAAATCGCAGCGGTGTAGCACTTTTCGCTCGCTCTACACAGCTTTGGCGCTTGTCAATGAATGCAGATCCCCTCGTAATGAGACGGCAAGGAAGGGTGTCAAATTACGGAGCTTGAGTTCATCTTGCTTTAACACCTTGGTTACCAGGAGAATAACGTCTGCTTGTAGTGTTTGTTTGAAAGAATATATCAGTAGTACTGGACGAATTACACGTAGAATAAAATTATGCTCTGCAGTAAATCAATCACAGCTACATAGTCATGATAGTGTACAATGTGCTTTAAGCTACCCACTGATACACCGCTCGGCATTATATCTGCATTGAGAAATGATTATCTGTTTGCTTGTTGTTTTAGCACGTTGGGTCACTAAACGATGACCCGTGGATCACGAGTGTTACTACAAAAATATTAAGTTTAGAACAATTTACTATTTCTAAATGAGTGTTGACATTGAATTTACGTTTCCGCACGGGTTTATCGCCATTAGAATACACTCCTCTCTCTTAATACAACAATTCGCTCATCACCTTATATGAAGAAACCCCTTAATTCAATCTTTCTCTCTTGAAGACACCCTTTCTCTTCATTCATTATTTCGCTCATCGCCTTTTGAAGACAACCCTCCCTCTTAATTTAATATTTCACTCATCTTTATAGCTCACGTCATAAGCTTGCATCAAATCTATCTCCACAGGTACAAAAAACCGACTCAAAGATAATTGAATTTCATGACTTCTCGTCCAAAGACGCAAGACATATTATGCCGGACTACTCGTATAAAAAGCTCGTAAGCTAGATCCATCACATAAAACATAAATGTCGTCGACAAGATCCTGTCGTGTCTGCGCTGTTAATATATATTAAAATCTAAGTTTCTTTTCGTAAAATTTACTTAAAAACAGCGACAACCATAACAACAATCTAAATATTTGCCGACGATAACCGCGACTAGTGGCCTAAGACTTTTATGGTAGGATATCTTTTCATAGTTATCATTGCATGCCTGAGTGATTTTAAAATGGCTATGTACGAAGCAGAATGTTTCTGGACGCCTTGTTTGGAGTGTCTTTGCAATGACAGTAATTAAATGTTTCTATTTGTGCAAATTAATACATTTCCATTGAAAATTTGGACAAACCTTGAGAAAAAATGAACAGATGAAAATATATACCCCTGCGCCAAATCACTTTAGTACATAAATCTGCGAGGAAAGTTCCTAAAACCTTTTTACGGAGATTTTTAGGGACTGCCCAACCGATTCAATCATTAATATTTGACATGGTTACCTCCCTCTTAATAAATAAAGAATAAAATGAATCCTGCGAGGTCAGATGGAAATAATTCCATAAAGTTTGTGTAACAGATTTAATGACATCCTTGAGAAGTAGGAAGATGATTATTTAGGTAACCTAGTTCCCATGGTCTAGAAGATGCCCGTCTGGCATGCCCGGGCTAAGATTCAACTTAACTTAAGATTCAAGAAGTAAACTGGATGAAAAACCAGTTTAGTAATCCTTGCGTTGGAGAGGATATCCAAGATAATCGAAGATAGAGAATGCATTACTTTTTAAAATTTAAATTATACACTTACACAGAGTAGCAACAACCAATCAAACAACAACGGATTTAACGTATTCCTTGAAACCTTCTTTAACTTTCGTTCCGTCACCACCCTGTCCCGATGTAACCCCAATATCTTTGGGAAGCACTCGTTATTCCGAAGGTTCGTATTTCCGAACGTTACGCGGAAAATGCTGGGATTTTTGGACTAACAAGCATCGAGGTATAGGCAATTTATTTCTTTCAGAATTACGAACCTTCTGAATAAACGAACCTCCGGAATAACGAACTTTCGGAATATCGAACTGTAACCATATCTTTAACCTCCTGTGTGCCAGATAAAATCCTGCTTCGTGGGATTTGTGTGCAAAAGGGAAACAGTGGCACACAAAGGATTAAAGAAGGACTTAAAACATATCTAATTAAAAAGGCATACATGTATGTGTGATTATGAATTTTGTTAAGCTTGTAGCTGCATCTTTTGATCTCTTCTTTTCTTTATGTTAATAAGCCAATTATCTTTGTAATTTAAGATGCAAATGTTAATTATTCATCTATTTTTTAATTTAAGATTTAAATTGTTCAGTTCAATTGTATTACATGACGTACACGTTATGTAGATAAACAAGTAAATGTAAAATGTAAATCTAAGTCCTTTCCATGTAAAACCCACTAAAAATTTCTTCGATTTAGAAATGCGTTATACCAGAGACATTTATTATTATTAATATTATTATCCATATATAAATGTTAGATTGCAATGACTGACACGCAGCTGCTCTTTACAACGTGATGTATACGCAATTGTTTCCCGTCCCCGTTCACTTGGATGCGACAATAGAATATTCATATTCCACATCGCAATCAGAGACGGTTTCAATATAAAAATCTTTTTTTATAGCAGCCATGCTATGCCTGTCAAAATGTGCCATATGGTATATATATTTATTCTTGCATCTAAAAGCACCGATACAATATTGCAACGCTAGCATATGAACATCGCACAAAATAGGAGCCAAATGTCTACAAAAATAAATTTGACCGCATTTCAGACAAAAGTGACACACATTACACGGTTTGAATGCCTTCTCCCACTGAAAGTGAGAGTCTACTATTTACAATGCTTCACCTGCCCCCGAGATTAACATTAAGTACTTAACACCTAAGATGGGTATGTTTCAAAATTGCTGCACTATCATGTATCTTGACCCACAATTTTGCCTAATACGGCATCTTCGAGTGGTTTATTAAGAATGTGTGCGTTTGCATGGACGAGGTTTTCCGCTCTTTGCGTTTTTTTTTATCGCGCGAAGCAAATCCTCATCACGGTCAAACGATTCTTAAAAGCGTTGCCCGTTTGTGCTCATGTCAGGAAGACTCCAATATCCGATATATCAGTATTTTGCCTGGCACAAAACGATTTGAAAAAGTATCAGATGAGTGTATTTGTTTCATTGGAGTGACTAAATTGTTCATCGAGGTTGCTTTCAGGAAAAGTGACAATGGTAAACTTCTGCCAGTGCGTACGTACCTTGAGGTAAAGAGCATTTCGAATTTATGGCGTTCAATACGCCAGAAACCTTGAGAGAGTATTATCCAACTGGATATGACACATGTGGAAGTTCAATGGGAATAGTTTAATCCCGTCTTTGACCGTCGAATATTGGTACTCTATACAGAATTTGTGTTGTACTAGTCTTAAAATGAGCAAGCGACACATAGACAGTTAACGGGTATCACACTTCCCCAAATGTATCTGTCGCATCGACTTCGCGGTAACCCTCATGTCAATATTCCAAGGAAGTCGAGTTATTACTGACATTTTAAACGATCAATTACACAATGTATGTTAGAGACATATTGTCCCTTTTGCAGGTTAACAAATTAAATTTGGTGAAAAAACAGGAAAATAGGCTAAAAGAAGATACTGGATCAGAAGTCCCCATCTAATGACTTATAAGTGGAAAGTGACTTTAGGCAGAATTGTTAGCGATAGGTAGATTCTAAGACGGTTTTTGGCGAGTCGTCCAAAAACCTATAACCTAGAGACCGGAGACCGATGTGAACTATGGTCCGTATCTGTCCACTCCACGCTGCATGCGTTCAACGGGAGTAATTCCCGCCTCGCGCGCTAAAAGGAACGACGCAATTAGGAATGTAGACTATGCTCGCTGCGGTTCGAACGCAAAATGTAATATTTTTCCCGAAGATGTTCTTGAACTATGACTGTGAGATTCCACACACGTTATTGATAGGGCATTCCAATGATTCCTGCCGAGTTTCATGACATTTGGAAATGGGACACCCTCTCTTCGACATAGATTGTGAAGCATTATGATTTTTGCTTCTTTTTATTACACACGTATCAGACAATTTATGTTGTACTTCGATTTTTCATCATATATTTGTAATATCATATGAAATTAAGAAGAATATATGACGAAAGACAAAAAGTAACCTATAAGGTTACGTGGAAGCGATTATTCAACATAAACGCTAATATCATATCCAGTATACATAGCTTTATATGGTAATTGCAATGTATAACAGAAGCTAGATACAGTTAAAAGCTGTTTCGTTCTCCTTTTTTCTGACTTGTATTTCATTTAATTGCGGGATGAGTGACGCTTTCGTTACTACGAGGTGTATGTCTTCCTTTAAGTTTAATGATTACGTTACTATTATAAATCCTGCGCAGCCTGCATGACGCCGTTGCTTACAAAAATAAATGTATATGTTTCCTATGATATTAGCAGCATAGAACCTAACAAAAAACAAATGCGTTCACCACTGGTTCATGTCGGACCAACGCCCTCTGGTGAAGGTTAGCGACCGTCAGCTTGAAGGTAGTTGGATATATTTTCTGGTTTTGTTAGCACGATACACACCATTGTCATGGGGCAGTATGGAGTCTTGCAGAGGAGTTAACTCTTTATGCGCCATTAAGGCCTTGTTACACTTGTGATACACACCACTATCATGGGGTAGTATGGAGTATAGCAGAGAAGGAGTTAACTCTTTATCCGTCGTTAAAGATGACCCGTTCCTTTTACAAACATCTGCAAACTTCATGAAAGTTTGCACATACTAAGCACGTATCTTTGGGATACTAACTGTGAAATTTTGAGGTCAGCGATACTATAACTCCCGTAGAATAAATGAAAATCTAACACTAAGATTGTATTCCAATTGATTGCCGACCTTGAAATTACGACTTTTATCGCGGTACGAAAAAAGAAAGCTCGATCAATTATCGAAGATTTCTTTCTCTAAACCGCTTTGTCCATTCCATGGAAAGGTTATAAATCCACTCTCTCTCTCATTATTGATGACAAAGTCAGGGAACTTTCAGAATGAGGTCTGCAGGCGTTGTGAACCGGTGATACACACCATTATCGTGGGGCAGTATGGAGTCTGGCAGAGAAGGAGTTAACTCTTTATGCGCCATTAAGGCGTTTTGCACTGGTTATACACACCATTATCATGGGGCAGCATGGGGTCTGGCAGATAAGGACTTAGCTTACAATGCGCCATTAAGGCCTTGTTACACTGGTGATACACACCACTACCATCTGACCATGTGGCATTATGGAGTTTGGTAGAGAAGGTGTTTCCTCCTATGATATTGCTAATAAAGTTCATACTTTAGTGGTATATTTTGACGGTAAAGCATGTGTTGACTGATGTAAGAAAATTGTCCCATGGCATGGTGCTGAAATCTTCTGAGTATATCAATTTGGGTCATTCTATATGTTATTTGTCTTGACTTTTTGGCCGCGGAACTGGTGGGATCGAAGAACAACCGCACGAAAAATATGTAATTCGATAGCAGTGGACGGGACGGACCGCTGTAGGAATGATTAAATCTTCTTCCAAGCTTCATCGCTTGCACTTTCCTGGCTGACGCAACCAACCAACCAACCAACCAACCAACCAACCAACCAACCAACCAACCAACCAACCAACCAACCAACAACTTTATAGGCCTACAACACAATAGTTACATTTTACTTCATTTTTGTCATATACATTGTATATACTTTCCACATAGACGTTTACTGCACGTTCAAAAATAAAAATCGTACATAAGCATGATTTTTATAAGCATACACATAGTGTTTATTTTGGTTGATAAATAAATTTCAATGAAAAAGCAAAGATGATACTTAGAATTGACAAAGTAGCGAACTGTCGAGGAACATAACATCAACAAAAGTATTATTTCATGAAGATAATTCGCAACACGAAACGTTTCTTAGACAATAATTCTTGTTGTAAGTTCTTTCCGCAATATACTATTTATATTACATGTATATTATACTATATACTATATAGTAATAAAACAAGAAAAAAAAATCGAAACTTTGACTTCTGTAACATTAGGATCTGAATGGGGAATTCTGGTATTGAGAATGCGGTGAAATCTTTGTATAAAGATTAGGGGATCAAGAAACGCGATCTTATCTTTGGTCGTTATAAATAAGTATAAATGCACATTGTTTGATGACAGTCATAATACAGTTTAGTGAACTGTAACTTAAACGTTTCCAATATAATACATGTAATTTGTTTTATGGTGAAAACGTGGGTCGTTCCCTTTAAAAAAAAGAAGAAAAATATAATATTCTGGAACCTTCCCAGCATGGAATGTATGTACGGTAAGTCCGATCAATGCCAAGGAGCATACTTATACGTTACTACAACACAGTAAAGTGCTGCATATTGAACGTATAGAGCAGTTGAATAATCCATCTTTACTTGTTATTCTCTTTATCTTAAATCTTTTCTCTGGATTTATCAAATTTTATGGCGCCCTACATGAAAAATAAGAATTATTTTAAGGTCATCTATCTGTCTATACTGACTGCTATATTTAAAGCAACCCAGAATGCTTTTAGAGTAATATTAGGCGACAATCAATATTTACTCATCTCCGACGAAATTTTTTAATGCAAGAAAGATTTAAAAGATAAGCCACATCTTCTTTTTACTGTAGATAAATTTGAAGGTAATTGGAGTTTGGAGCTCTATGCCGTGTAACCTTTCGGAACGATTTAAAATCGCAAAACCTGTGCACTTATAGAGCGGAAATGGTGGTAGACTGGACACATACATTATTCAATACCAGTAATTGAATTTTAGGGGAACTCGTGTTTATTAATTGTGATTTGATACCTTTTTCAAGTTATACCACTTCTCTAAAACCCTTACGGGTATTATCGGTCCGGTAAAAACGCAGACTCCACTCCATAAGTTTAGGACTCACTATGATCATGGCGACAGGTTACGTCTGCAATCAAAATCTGGAGGCGGCCCTGGGCAATGTGTTCTTCTTATTGATTTGGTTGCAATTGATTACAGAGCAATAAATATGCAGATGCCAATGATAGAATTTTTTTTTTTTTAGAGCGAAAGGGAATAACAGAGATGAAAAGATTGGGAGGGGAGGGTGGGAAGATACATAAAGCGAGAGAGAGAGCAAGAGAGAAAGAGAGGAGGGAGGGAGAGGGAGAGAGATAGGAGCAGAGAGACGTGGGGGCGGGGGGTGGAGGGGTGCATATTATTAGGGATTGTGCGAGTTTGAGAGCATAAGCGTGAGAGAGGAGTAAGACTCAGTGATATTCATATATATAAGCAGAAAGAGAGGGAGAGAGAGCGAGAGAGACAGAGACAGAGAGAGAGAGAGTGAGAAAGATAGAAAAAGGGGAAGATGAAGTTAAAAAAGGGAACAAGACGAGACAGAAAGGGAAAGATTTAGTGAGAAGGATGATGGAGGCACGGAATAGAAGGAAGATAAAGGCGAGCTACAAGAAGGAGAAGAAATTGGTTCGTAATACTGTCGTATCTCATTCTTCGGAGTTTCATGCTGTTATATGATTACATTCAAGACTTGTTGGTAGAAACACATGCATTGATGGATAATTGAGAGACTTTATTTTGAATCTGTCTATTCTCCATCAATAGCAAGTTATTTGCGTCTCTATCGTATTCCAATACTTCACGCCGCTCATGTATGCATTATTTTCGATGCATTTGATCGTTGCCTCTGTCTTACACATTGTGCTCATGTGTGGATTCCAGGCCATGGATAATACTTCAATAACAAAATGTTAACCCCTTTCTGTTAGCGACTCCTTCGATCAATAACCCAGTACCCACTGCGCCATCATATACACTTAGTTGTGACCTCTTATTAAAGATAGGGTCCTCCTTTTCAGGTCATTTTTGTGTTTTGTAAATAAAAAAAACACGCAAAATGGGGAAAATGCTCTTGAAAAACTTCCTTTACAATCTTAGAACTGGAAGCTGAATTTGAGCAGACTTATATAGATATTAGGATTTCGAGTATACTTTGAACGCCTTTTCCAGAACCCCCGCGGTTTTAGTTGCCTTGAAACAGAGACCGCAATCAGTACTCATCATAATTTTCCGCTCCGCACAGAGATCAGTATTGTCCGCAGGAATGCGAGCATTCGTGCGAATGTGTACTTCGCGCCGCTGGCCGTTGAAATACAGTACAAATGAATGTCGACTATAGTCGCTACGTTTCATACGTTTTCAAGGATAGCTTTTCACTTTTAGGATGCCAAGGATAACTTTGCACTTTTCCTGAAAATAATTGCGAAGCTATGACTATAAAATTGCAAATTTATAATAAAGAATATGTCATACTGTTGATTCTTGCCGAGTTTCATGACTTTTGTAAATGGGCTAACCTTACTTTTCAATGCACAATGTTTTTTTTAGTTCCATTTAATTGTCACATGTGAACTAGAAATGATATTCTGATGACATTTGGACTATCAACCATGGCCGAAAGTATATTCACAAAATATTCACTCATGCTTATTCGCATGCGCGCGACGAAAGATAAAAAGACGAACGACATTTACAGAGCACATACGCACATCATTGAACCCTCATAGTAGTTCACATCACCATTGTTCAGCTGACTTGAAGAAATCTTAGAAGCGACGAGAGAGCACGTGCTTTGAGCACGTGGGTTTAAAGGTAAAAGGTGTACCTATTGTGCCATTTGCTTATGAGGCTCATTTTCCTCTCTTCATTTGAAAGTCAAGTTCATCCGGCATTATTTTCAGTAAATAATCATCTTTTATTACGAAGTCACAAGAAATGTCCCTGACAACATTCTGAGTCCCATTTCAGCTGTTTGGATTGTGGAGTCCAAATTCATTCTCACCACGCATGAGTCCTCAAGTATTATGGAAAATAAACTTAAGAATTCACAAAAATTCCAGATGAAATTTATTGGTCAGTAGAAACACATTCATAGTCATTTTTGAGTTAACGTGTACATGTATTTGTTTCTCTTCTAAGAATGTATTTATACAGTTACAGAGGTATTTACACCACATTATTTGTTTGACTTGAAAAACGGACACAGCACCTTTAAAGCAGTGCGGCAAGACATTCCTTGAATGCAACGCATCATGACATTATACTTCATGATAGCCAGACAATAACGCCATACACCCACTTGATGCGCTTGTTTACGCGCAGGGATCGATAAGTCAGCATCGAAGAGCGATCTATGACCGCATACTTATTTATGACAATAGTGAGCGCCACAGTCTCGCATTGTAGCGAAATGGTATTTTTTACGATTGGGGCCGGCATTGGTTTATTATGACAGCTAAATTCAGACAAGTCTTCCGATATGCGTGCGAGGGGATCGCGACGCATATAGCTGATAATACTCCGATCTGAAAATGTCATGTTTGATGCGGTTACCTAGAAGGTCTTGACAAGAATTCATTTTATTGAGTTGTAGCTTCACACAGTGCGGTGCTTTTGTCCGTTTCCCCCACTATACATGTACTACGCACGCTTGCAGTGGATACCAAGGACATTAAGTGTATCACGCGCCGGGAGAGAGCGATTTGAGGCAATTTTCGTCTTAAGCCTGCTCCTTATTTTCAAAATGAGCTGCTCGCCAATGCAAGAAGGTCAAGCATGGTAATTTAGCGGTCAACATAACGACAGTGGACTGGAGATAATCCCCGATAAACAGCCCACGGAGAATAAGGATTATATGACATAATTGGGACATAAAACCCACCTAAACCCTTCATTTTGGAACATGTTTACCCTTCGCAGACAAAATAGCGGTCTATGGGTTTTTGTGTAGTATTGGTGAATAAATTCATATGTGGCTGTGACATGCAAACATGTCTCATTAGAATAATTAGATTTTACATGTGAACTCCATCTATGTTGCTTGTAGGAACCATTCCATATTGTAAAGATCAAGGAGCAAAAGCCTCATTCTGAATGTACAGGTTTGACATGACACAGGTGTTTTGACCACTTGTCAAAACATGTTTTGGCCAATCTACATCAGGTGATACTATGCAGATGTTATCGCACTCTACCAGACAGTACATTAACATATAACAGTATGGTACGATGTCTAGATTATAGAGCTGATTGGTTAAAAGTACTTTATCTTATGAACTATTTTATATTACCACACAAGGAGTAACATAAGGTTATGTGGTACCACCCCACATGTTGATTGGATGAAAGTGGTGTTTAATGTATTTCCTTTAAGCAATGGGTTAAACATCACCGTCAAGAGGAGACAGAGTGGACAGGATGTGCTGACTCTACAGTCGGCATTCCTGAACTATTTCTTGATGTAGGATTCCGATTCTCAAATTGCTGTTTTGCATGCGGAGAATCTTTACTTTTGGAGATGACCAGAGTTGTATAAATGAAGGGCAATCACAACTTAAAAGGCAGTTGACTGGGAGGAGAGGCTGAGTACAGGCCTACTGCTGAGCGTCATCATGAAGTTGTGATCATCCGTACACTCTGAATAAAGCCGAAAGGAACTTGCATTATACCAAAGTTGCGGTGTCATTGGATTTATTCCATTGTGCAACTCGAGGGTGGCAGTTGGCAGTGCGACGAATCTACCTAGCCAGTGGAAGCTTTGTCACAGTGACACACAAAGAGTTCATTCACAGAACTGCATTAGAATAACAATTTGCATGGCCGAGACGGAGCCAACACTAAAGTATACGCGTTAACCCGCTCAGTACTATGCATGGAAAATATTAATTCAATTCCAACACAGCGTATCGCCTATGGGACTGAGAGGGTAAAAAGGTATTTCAAAAACATCAGCATGGCTATGATATGGCGAAGAGGCGTATTCACACATGGATACGATAAAATACAAAGTAATTGAAAAAAAAAAGATAATGACATTTTGGAAAAATTGCCCATGTTGTTGTAGATGGCACAGAAATTGACTTGACTTATGATGGCGAATTCATTATCACGCTTATGCTATCTTTTAAATCAATCTGTTTTACAGAGATAAACCCTTAATAAACAAAATCTGAAAAGCATCCCTTCATATTTATTGCGAAAGGGTAAATCTGTGACTACACCTCAAATATTCCTCTGCATGTTGGCACATACACCGTATTGCCATAGAACATAATTATGATTTAATTATGAGAAAAATTCCGTTTTTATTTTTTATTTTTAAACGAAGGCTCTAGCATGTCTTAGAGTTGGCTAAATGTCAATACACCACTCCCCATGGAAGATACGACAAAAAACAACTACACATCTTTCCCGGGCCCCGTAGCATACAGGTTTGCGATCAATCGCAAATTTTAAAGACGAATTCTGATTCGTTACTGGCCATTCTTTTGAACAAAAAGCGCATGCAACAATGATGTTGATTGGCCATTACCATTTTGCAATTGATCGAAAACCTTTATGTTAGGTGGCCCCGGATGCACTCTTAATAGCAGTCACATAAGAGTCGAGAAAGACTCTGCTTAATGGTGTGTTCGCACGGAGAAGGTGTGGCGCCTCCGCCAGCCATAATTCCACCCTTTTGCACACATTCCACACGCTTCCTTGTCCCTTGCCTCGACATGTATCACTTACTCGGCGAAGGATTGCCCGGCTTTCTGCGGTGGGAAAGCACTGGCGTCAAACCTGTAAGCGGCAGCTACAACGCACTTCCATGGGAACGGAACTAAGCTGGATGCGGCTGTCTTGCGATGCCAATCTACATGGATTTGGCATCATCCGCCAAATCGTCGGAAACGCCATTGTCCCATCGCACTGGATAAACAATCGATTTATGTAATTTCATCGATAATCCCGCTTACCCTCAATTCGTAAGTGCAGGAATATGAGTCGATCTATTTGGAGTAACAAATATGCAATTGAATAATTTCACGATCAAAACAGAAAGCGGGTAGAGATTTATTGACCTTAGGGGTGACACTTTCTTAATGAGTTCTTTGATTTATGTGTTCTCATTTATATTCATATCATTGGCTTCTGATGTTTAGCATCTTCTTTATACATGCGCTTTTCTTTTGAAAAGGAGATTACAAATCGTTTTCCTGCGCGTTATGACCGTATACGGAGGCGCCATTAATGAAGGCATATGGTATGAGCCTTATCAACTATGATTTAATAACTAATTGCCTATTCAATGTTCTCGAGGCCTGCTAGATAATAATAAAATGTCTGGTGTATTGATTCAAATTCATAAAATCATTATGTACATTCGTTGTATCCCGAAACCGTCAGTGATGCAATTGAAGTATCTTATGTTTATGTTTTGCACATTGATTGCAAGCATGTGTGGTATTCCAGATATTTCGTCAATTTGAAGGAAATATCAGCGCAGAAAGGAGGAAAAAGAACATTCGCTGTCGTTATCAATTACACTGACATTTGATCAATGATATCAAACCTAAAAATAAGTCAAATCTAGGTTATATGCTGTGGATACAATCATGAAGACAGCAGCGTAATCATATCATTAATTGGACAGGCTTCTTTTCAAATCTGGGATCCACTGAATGACCAAGATCTGTAATGGATATCACATATACCTTCTTGATTGTTTATCATCTTGTGATGTACTTATTGTACATAGCTTTTTCTCTAATTTGAAATACAGTATCCCAACTACTAATGTGGCTATCCAGGGGAAAATGAAATCCTGAGAATTGAATAACACGCCGGAGATGAATAGTTTACTTCAATTCTTCTCCCGTGTGTTTAATTATAATTTGTATTTCCATATTTATATTCATATGCAAAATACAAGGTCATAAACACATTGATAGAACATCTCTCTTACGAATTGCACTCGAAGGACATATCATGCTGTACGTCTTCTCAGAAAAGTGTAGAATCAGATTTTAATAATGTAATTGCTGTAATACCAAGATGGTATTTAATTGATACAAGGTATCACCGGTAAGAACGTCTTAACCACCTGCATGGCTACTCTTGGTCAAACTGCCTTCGTATCGCAAGCAGGAATAAAATACATGACAGGGTAAAAGTAAGTAAGTAGGACAGAGGGGTTAGTAGGACACTTAAAGCAATGCACGTATATGCCTGTTCTTGGAGAGAACGTAAGTGGGATCGAGAGTTGGTAAATAGCAATTGAACATCAACCAAGAAAACAATACGCCTATATGGAGAAATCTGATAATCAACGGAGAAGTAATCATCACAAATCTTGAACATCGCACTGTTTTATATTCAAATGCTTCCTTCGAGCTATTTTAAAAAGAACAAAGAACAATATACGAGGGTTATTGGTTTCCTGATTTTGTAAAATAAAAAGAGTACATTGGTGAGGTTTAAAAAAACACGTTTGCCTTTTTTGCACATGAACATTCAGTCTTACTCCAATCATTATCGTACACTTTTATTAACATTCACCGACTCCATACAGGTGCATGTACTTTATGATTCACACATTGTGTAATTGTAGATTACATGCACATAGCCATGAGTTTCTTCAAATTAATACATACATTTCACCAAGCATAGCTTCAATTAGATTACTTTTGTCTATATCATGAATTTTGTATTAATTAGGTCTTCAAGTTTTGAAGTCATTTACAAACGTATGATATATAAAGATTATTTTCCTAAAAGGGTTCAATACCCCAAATAGAGGTAACACAATACACATAAATTACCTCAGTCACACGAAAAGAACAATTAGCTTGATATATATAATTCGTATATACCATTCGTTCTCTAGGTTTTGTATAATATACAGTAATTGTATGTGTGCAAGTTCTCCTGATTGAGATATCTTAATTATAGGCATTTAAAAACATACTATAATCGTTGTTTGTACTTTAAGTACAAACATTTTCTTTCACAGCACAACCAATCTCATTTGGATGATTTCAATATCTTTTGATAAAGGAATTCATTTTGTTTCATTTTTAATGATTCCCCTATAACCAATGCAAAGAAGAATGCAAACACTTCTAAATGTTATAGTACTTTGTTTGTAAAACAAAATAGAATCTGAAACAGAAATGAATTAAAGTCAAACCAATGGACCATGGTGCTAGATTTAACATTATTCCCATTTTGCTCCTGCAGTAGTCATAAAACATTGGCGTCATATGTGTATGCTCTCAAAGTGTTGTTGTTTTAAAATGTAATGAGTACTTTATTTTTTCGCTATTCAATAACTAAATGCATTAGCATAAGTATTCAGCATGTCTGCATTAGGCATGAATCAATTTGAAAGTGAAAGTGTTGACATATTACATTACAGTACCATGCTCCACGGTTCGGGCTAATTTTATAGACTATTACAACCACCCTTTTATATATTCAATATCTATTTAATCTATTGCAGTTGTATTTGCATTTACATCGTTGTTTCATTTGGAGTCCAAGGTCATGCTTTACAATGGAGTCCTGTAGTCATACAAACATCTTTGATAAACATAATTTAAAACAACATTGAGAGAGTAAAATGACAATGCTCCACGCGTGTAAAGATATGAACTTACAATTATCTTTGTTAATCTATTCATTTATTTGATTGATTGAGGTCTTATTTACATTTTCACCGTAGTGTCATTAAGACCCCGAGGGCCTGCTTTACAAGAGATTCTTGTGGTCATACAAACATCCTATCTATAGGCTACATATTTTCAAACAACATTGGATGAATCACAAAATATTGCTCCATGCGCCTTAAGATACAAACTTACAATCACCCTTTCTAGTATATGAAAACACACATTAGGTAACCAAAATAGTTCTGATCGCACTATATGCCTCTTCCGTCTCGCACACCTAATGACCTGTACGCGGAGCCTGTTTCCCATCCGCATGTCTTCTCGTATTTCCTTCTTACGATATCTCTCTCCCGAATTGCAGCCGACACAGACCGATAACCACGCGTTATTACTGTCTTCTTCCATTTAGCGACGGTGCGTCAAAGCCCTTCTTTAAGTCAGAGCTGAATAATGCATGACTAGACCACTGCTATGCCTGCATGGAACTTATTTTGATTCCCTGTGACCTACTAATTGAGATAAATTGGTTCCAAATGTAAAGCGAAGTGGCGTGATTTATCCCAGCGCCGCTCGGGTGCGGAAAACATGAATTATAGAATCTCGGCAAAAAAGAAGAGAAAGACAACCTATTTATATCCATTTCAAAAACAGGGTTTTATATGACATCATAATGACATAAACGGTTCCAGATGCTATCATATTGTCTTGTTAATTCTATTACGTAGAAATGCAAGTCAAATACCATGGTCATGTCTCATTAGGCTAATTACGTGATAAAACTTATTATCGTTTACCATGAAATGGGTATGGGAAGAGGAGGAGTTGAAGGATGGGGAGAAAGGAAGTGAAAGGATGTAGATGAGAGAGGGAAAGAATGGGGGAAAGAGAGAGCGAGCAGATGGGTAGATAGAGGGAGTGAGAGAGAGAGAGAGAGAGAGAGAGAGATAGAGAGAGAGAGAGAGAGAGAGAAAGAGAGCGAGAGAAAGAGAGAGAGAGGAAGGTAGGGAGGGAGACAGAGGGTGGGGGCACTAAATGGAATGGATGTCGAGGGGAGATCCGGGAAAGAGAAGTAATACCAACAAATCAAGGACGATATGAAATCAAAGACGTGGAAGAACATTATGAGGAACGAAGAAATATACAAAATAAGATCAAAGAGGATAAAAGATAGAAGACAAGAGGAACCTTAAGAAGAACTAGAAAATGAAGGGGGTAAGGATGGAAGCAAATTGATGATGGTGATGAATATATTCACAATGGCAATTGTAATAATAATGATAACGAAAAATCACCAAAGTTAAACGAGTAATACTACGTTAAATAAAGCAAAGATCAATAGGAATCCATAAATTCAAATGAAAGAAACAGAAAAGACAGAAGGAAAGAATACATATATATTTTTGATACGACGGAGGAGCTAATGGCATGTAAGAAATATTCGAACAAAGAGTATTGCATTCTGGATATATTCTGGAAACCATCATTACACTCGTTGCTGAAAATTCAGTCGATTATTTTAATTTCCGTCAAATCACATCATGTCACACGCTCCGAACGGCCCAAGGCTCGTGCAATATGCAGTGACGTCACAATGGATACGCGCAATAAAAAGAGGGAAACGATAGTGTATCAATTGTGTACTATGCTCATCACTTACTATGGGCCGTCAATCATGGACTGGATATTGCATTACGAAATCTACACGTACGTAATAATGGGTTTGCGTCAGCTGAGCTTTAATACATCATCTCCTGCATTGGTATATATTTACGGGAAACGAACTGCATGAGTGCACGTGAAATGAGATTTAAGATGAATTTGTTCAACAGATAGCTCAACACGATTCTGCCACAAAACCTTTCAGAAATAGCATTCTGCTCCCTAACATTGCAGTGTGAACAATGCGATATTGCGCTCGAATAGGTTGACCCGCATGTTGTCTGCCTGTGGAAATAATGGACATGCAATGCGACTTATATGTAAATGGGCAATGCAATACGGACAGTTATTTGTTTGATTTTCCCAAACCATAATGACCTGTCAATCAATTCTTCTTAATCTTTAAATCTTCAGAAGCGAAATCCACACCCATCATAAACTGTGGTCGGTAGATGAAGACAAATTCAAAGCAATCCATCGGTGAAAGTTGGATTAATGCTTACCTAATAAAGTTAGGGCTATTGCATAAATCATTAATCATTTATGCAACAGTCGTAACTTGGTTTGAATTTGTTTGCATCTACCATTGATTTTGGGTGTGGATTGGCAATCGTTGAATGCTTGCCGTATACAATATTCAACGCTGTGATGTCACGAAAAAGGTCCATGAAGGTTCAGACGACCTACATAGTATATCACTATACCCGTACCTTGGATATACTAACATGTCTCATATCAACACCGTTCCATTTCCCTACAAAATCAAAGCTAATAATAACATTTGAATGGAATACAATGATTAAATTGGAGGAGGTATTCCTTACTAGAATT
Source organism: Arbacia lixula (assembly GCA_963669155.1). Classification (NCBI taxonomy): domain Eukaryota; kingdom Metazoa; phylum Echinodermata; class Echinoidea; order Arbacioida; family Arbaciidae; genus Arbacia; species Arbacia lixula. The sequence continues at coordinate 16,607,247 of OZ022592.1, read as the reverse complement.
TAAATCTATGTTGCCCTTTTATCTCAAATCTTGCTCACAATGTCCAAACATATTTCCATTTCTGTTGCATAAACACACGCACCCACCCACACACACACATATACATATATATATGAATAATTTAACTGTATATTATTACGAGCAGACAGCGAGTTTTATTTGAATACTCGCTCTGAAAAAGTATATCATCTTCCCGAAAATGGTATTTCATAAAATAAATTCATCTGTAAGAACGCAGTCATGTATATTCAAATGAAAGAAAAAGAGAGCTGTTTCGTAATGGTTCGTGAGATGTCGTTCTATTACAAGGAACTAGCTGGAACATCGTGGTGCTCCCACTGTCCAGCAAACGTTCCCTCCAGGTACGCCCAATGAATAAGAAATATACATCAATTTTACTTCGATCAAGAGTGCCGTAAAAACAATGATGATATTAAAACAAGTTAAAATAGAAGATACGATACCACATGACACTCAAGTACAATTGTATTCATTCAGATTGATGGCATCTAGAGCGCAAATCACATAATTTCCCCCAAACAGGGTTTAACGAAGGTCCTCATTCAAGGAGAATGAACCAATGAACCATAACACATTATTTTTTAAGGGTTACTAAATTAGAAAATTAAGTTCCCACTAATCTATGTAAAATCATCCACTATAAACAAATTTCACATTCGTTTGCCGCAATAAAGTCTCATTTTGACGAAAATTTGAAAAAAAAACCCGCACGCCTCCAGTGACGTCAGAGAAGTCAAAATGCCATAGATTGTACGGAAGTCAACAATAGACCATTTTCGTAAAGTATTCACAACTTTCCCCCTACCTGCGTAGTAACGCGTTATTGCATTCACCTGTATCTTGTCAGTCAGATTCAATGGATGGCATGCACTTTGAATCTATTAGTTGTTGCTACTCGGACAAATCTCGGACAAGCTTTGGGGTTCCCATTGGTAACGTCTTGTTTTAACGGCGTGAATAAACTATTTTATTCATGCCGTTGGCATTTATGACATTTTGACTTTGCATACGTCACTGGAGGCGTCCGTTTTTCAAATTTTCGTCAAAACGAGACTTTATTGCAGCAAACGAATGTGAAATTCGTTTTTAGTGGATAATCTTACATAGATTAGTGGGAACTTATTTTTCTAATTTAGTAACCCTTTAATTACAGAAACAGAATGAGATTCTCAGAACGTTGAAAAATATAATGATTCTTTTTAACAGCGGACAAAATAAATAAAACTGTAAAATGTTGCATTAACAATTTGTCCTGGAAAGTAGCACAATTTCGCGTTTATGCTACGGTTTCATTTTTTTGTGCACTTTGCAAAGGTCAATAATGCGGAACAATGAGTTAAAATGGACGTCTTAATGCATTTTATTTGATCATGTTTTGTAATGATAAATCCACGTAATAATGTCAGAGTGACAGCTGTTTATACAACTATTATACGGGACTGTATGAAACAAATATTTCTCCCCACGGGGGCATTTTGAGTTAATGATTACAGTTTGAAAAACATTTCAATTTGCTTGCAATTTTTTCGATTTTGCTCAAATTTTCACTAATATGTTTTGTGTGATTTGTCTGTTCTTAGCCAAACCAAACTTATTCAATAAGTCTCATAAACCTTTATAAATGTTATAAATAATGAAAAGCCCTCGTTTTATTTGTGCTCCTTAAAACGTTTTTTTTTTTCAACCAGATATTATATTCAAGGTACGGAATTAATGAAAAACCTGGACAGAGGGCGGATAGATAAAAGATGGGGGCTAGATGCGTAGGTTAGACCCCATTGCATGCTCCAAATTCAGGAAAGGGTCTTAAAGGATTTTGTTGTGCTACATCGTTATGCAAAAGGCAATATCCGTCTTGTCTGTTAAGCTTCCAAGGCAAAATGAAAACGGCTGATTGCTTGTTAGAAATTGCCTGGGAGATGTAAGCCACCAGGTCAAGAGTTAATATAGGAGTTCAATTACAATACTATGAATAGTGATTGGTTGAGGGTAAGATCGTATCCTTCACCTTGCCGATGCTTTCCTTTAAATAACACACACACAAACACATAAACACACAAACAGACTTCTGCATACACATATTAATACAAACGTGCCATAAAAAGCTTATCAAAAGATAATTTTCTTTAAGCTCACTTCCCTACCCTACCCACGCTATAACCTTTCGTACTCATTTTGTCACATATCTTTATGCGTTCATGTTCACGAAAATCTACATCTATCTGTCCTGGCAACTCCATGGTTTGAGAATAGATCTTCCTTTCTAGTCTTTAATTCCATTTAATTAATTTTAAACGTATGTGTAATTTGTCTCTATTTTGGGGCCGAAAGTGTCCTATTTTCATATCTGTCGTTAAGGTAATGAATGATTGCAATAGGGTTCATAAATACAGGTTGATGGAAGGACTTTATCACTGATATGCGTACATTGTGAGATACCCAATCTTTTTCACATTTTCCCATTTCCACGAATTCGTAATAAAAAACTCATCATGATTGAGGAAACATATATCGTTCTTTATCTGTCATACTTAGCCAAAACGTATTTATCCACCCCAGAGTATTCTCATCGCTCCTTATTTCGACAATTGACACTTGTTTTTCTATCACGTGAAGAGGAGCAAAGTGAGTTGTGGCGATGACGTAAAACTCGTTAACGAATGAGTATTTTTTTTTCAAAATTATCATGCAACCCGGAAAAATTTTCCCAAGATTCTATTAATAGGGTACAGTTTCTTAAAATACAACGAGATGAACGGTAATGACGGTAATGATTGTTCCATTTCTATTTCGATGCGGAAATGAAAATTTAGGGGAATGTGACTGCCAAAAAATAATGCCTCTGTGATTAATCTGATCGACATCCTGCAAACTTTCACGGTCAATAAATGATGACATAATCCCTCATCAATAGACCATTTACATACACACACCATCAAACTATGACTCACGCAATACCATTTCATGTATTCAGTTCTGTTGGAAATTTGATATTACAATCAGCCCTGATTTGATTTGTGTAAATGTTTTACCATTTTTTTTTCTATCAAGATTTTCCTTTTCTAACTCTATATAAAAAATGCGCAGGAACTAACTACATTCAGTCAATGATGTTTCTTCGTTTGTTAGAACAATTATTGTATCGTCCTTTTTTCTCGTGGGTTTTCTTCTCTTTCCTATTAGAAAATAACTTACAATTATGATGTCATGATTCCGCATGAAGTATGTAATAATGCTACAGAATGTTATATAAATTAAGCTGTGAGTACAACTGTTCCGTTCCCATGCTTAATATGTTCACAATCTGTATCTGAAATGTGAATGTGTGTAGTTCTTGTTTAATGGAAAAAACAAAAACGAGCAAATGAAAGAAATGACAATGCCAGGCCTGCGTAGCTACATTACGCTCGCGACGCAGCGAACTCGCGCTCTTATTACCTATAACTGGACTCGTGAACACACTTCATTAGGATACCTAATTTTGGACGATTTTTTTTTGTTAATGAACATTTCTCACCAACGTTTATCTTAACCAGCCGTCTGTATTTAGGCACTACTTCTATTTTTGAACGGATACAGAGCCCACATTATGTAACACGCTAACACGACGCCCCAATCCGTTGTGTACCATACGAACTGCTGCTGTATATATTTTGTGTGCATTTTTGCACTAGTGGCGCCGACAAAGTTGATCCCCAAGGTCTGGTATGCACCAATAACATCACTCATCGTACCGGATCTCAGGTGATAAAAATAGGTCAAATTGTTGACAGCATATGCTTCCTGATATGTTTATCTAGGCAAAGAGATTCATCGATAAGAAAGGACAGAAGAGAAAATATATAGGCCCAAACTCTTTTTAAATGAGATTAGTTTAATCACTCGACTGTTTTATGGAGGTGAAGGCCGCACGTTTTTTACGCTTTTTAGATATCGTCCCAGGTGCACTATCCCTTGCAGGGATGCGTGCTAGAGATGGTTTTGATTGTGAAGAGGAGGAGTGGGAGAGAGGGAGGTGAAGGAGGGAGGGGAAAGAGGGAGAGGGAGAGAAATAGATACAGAGAGAAAGGGGGGGAGGAGGGGTAGAGGGAGAGAGAGAGAGAGAGATAAAGAGAGAGCGAGAGAGAGAGAGAGAGAGAGAGAGAGAGACGAAAGCGGGAGGGAACGGGGAAAGGGATGTGTGCTCAAAATGTATGTTGTGTGAAGAGGGGAAGCGGGAGAGAGTAAAAGAGAAAGGACAGAGAAAGAGAGAGAGATAGAGAGAGAGAGAGAGAGAAAGGAGAGAGAGAGGGAGAGAGAGAGAAAGGAGAGAGAGAGAGAGAGAGGGAGAGAGAGAAAGAGAATGAGAGAGATAGAAAGAGAGAAACGAAAGAGGGAGGAAAAGGGGAAGGGGATATGTGTCATGTGTGTGTAAGAGAGAAAAATAGAAAGAAAGAGAAAGTGGGAGAGATAAAGAGGGGAAAGGTTGGGGGTAGGCGAATATGTGAGAGCGATTCTGAGAGATAGAGAGAGTGGGAATTAGTGAGAGCTGAGGAGAATATTTCTGTGTGTGAGAGGTACAGAGAAGGGGGGGGGGGAGGGGAGGGAGAGAGAGAGAGAGAGAGAGAGGAGAGAGAGAGAGAGGGGGGAGGCGGAATGGGGTAGAAAGGGTGAATATACGTGAATGGGGGGGGGGGGGTAATTAGAAATTGCAATTTCAGACTCGACCGTTGCGTAGACTACGTTTCCATTCAAATAGTATGATGGCTACCACAAACGAGAGAAAGAACTTACATCATCGGATGAACAGTGCGTGTTTGAGAGAGAGAGAGAGAGAGAGAGAGATACAGAGCATTTCACAACTTTTACTTCAAACACTACTCAATGTACTCTGAGCTAGTCCATGTCCTTGTTACCGTCATACCTTATTCATTACCTCGCTTCTTTAAAATTATAACAGAAACGTACTGCATGAAATACCACTGCATTTTATCGCATCCTCGGTCACAACCTAGGCGCACAAAAGGCTGCGCGCGAGCGGGAAATATACATGAAGTGCTTTTATCAACGCGTTTTTTGAATGCCACTGACCCTGAACATTGCTGATACTGACACGTTTTCTTCTGTACCCTTTAAAGTATCCGTATTTCCTATCCTATTTAGCCTTCGTAACTGTACAATCAATCTTTTCTATTTGCGCATGCAGTCAAGTCAACAAGACTGCTCCCGCGGATATGCTTCTTTTTTATTTACATTGTATCAACTTTTTCTGTGGCAGACAAACTGCTGCTCTATGGGATTAGTGTGTATTGTTTATGTTAAAATACATACGAATGCACAAGGATTTATGGAGATCAGAAGCCAAGAAATATCAATGTATTCCGTTAGCGCAGGGAAATGAGATAATGTAATTGTGATAACGAGAAGAGTTGCTGAGTTTTTGTTGAAGGTTTAGCCCTAACGCCGGGTTTCATGCACCTCTAAATATATATCCCTAATCGCATTAGAATCATGAGATATGTTAAAGATTGTCAGTCCCTTTTGCCAGCTTAAAATTTGAAATCGTCTATCACGATCGTAAATTGAAGAAAGTGTGATTCAAGACCATTTCTAAGAATATAGCACGTTGAAGCTTTCTGTATATGTAAAAATTTTAGCCGTTAAATTTCAAACCGACTTTTTTCGTGCTACGAAAAAATATTAGTCTTTGTTACAGTATCTATGTGGTTATTATGCACGTGTGAAATCCTAATTTTATGAGTAATTACCAAACTTTGGAGATGATTCTTTCTATAGAACATTTTTTTTTCATAATGCATTTTATAATTTAATAAACAGATTAATCAATATAGCAGATGTTTCAACACAAACTGCTAAGAGCCTGAGGTAAAGACTATTAATCAGACGTTGTTTACGTGCATTATTTGAATTTTACACTACGTATCAGTTTCAAATTATGAATATACAGCTGGCTAGCATTTCTCTATATGTTTTGCCAATGTTTCGATGGTTTTGTGGTGATCTGAAAAAGGGACGGGCTGTCTTTAAAGCTGTATAATGTACTTGTCATGCTATGATACTATATGCTTATCATTGAATTGAGTTGAATTGAAAAAGTTTATTTCATTAAACATCGCAGCTTTAAAGGCCGTATTACCTTTAATGTAAGATGGTCATTTGTAAAATAGGTTGACGCTCATTTTAATAGAAATATCTATACTTAAATAGATATATATACATGATAGATGCAAGGCAACAATAAGATACATGCACAATCATCGTGTTTATGTCAAAAATATTCAAAGAGTACATCCAACTTGTAGATATAATCCATAATGCTGAAGTACTATTGGCTAGTGGTTAGAGCTACTGACTCTTACACAAGGGATCCTAGGTTCGAGCATCGCCTGGTACAGTTTTCGACATGTCCGATAAGGTGCTCCGCTTATTCCTTCCTTCTCAACCGAGAGTTAATGCATGAGTATTTAGTCGAATTTACTCCGGATCTACTTAGATCAAGCAGCTCCTCCCGCCGGATTTGATACAGTAGCTTTGGTAAAGTTGGAATAATGATATAGCACAGTGATACTACTGGGAAAATAGTCATATATGTAACCCGATTATCATCATACGCTGTTTGTAAGATATTCTACTTTGGTTCTGGGATGATCGACTGGTATAATTAAGTCTGGGCAAATTTGATGAAGCGTGTAGATGAAGGGTTGGGATACTTCGGCAATAACTTATACCATCTTCATCTCCATTCATCCATCATGTTTTTATAAAAAAGCGGGCAAGATTTTGTTTTCTTTACTTCTATAGATAATATATCGTAATTAGGTTAGTGAGCAGAATGATAGTTATAAAACGTATTCCGCGTATTGGTTCCCAATCGTGAAAGTGTACTCCTTAATTTGCGACCTCCCTCTATTCGGTGCACGTGCTACGAATTCTGTCCTGTGTGTTTTTTTTAAAGTGGATGTAATGAACGTGTCGAAAAGGTATCACATTTATAAATTATTGGATCAGCTGGAGTAGAGAAAGAGCTGATCGTATATGTAAGTACCAAGCAATATGGAGATATATATATATATATATATATATATATATATATATATATATATATAATGAGAAATTACAGTATGGAAAATCTGGCAATGACGGGAAAGATAGAGGGAAATTGGTGGAAATATCTGCGACCCGTGATTTCGTTGGGAATTAAGCTTTGCGAAGAGCTTTGACATTCCATTTGTCATTGATATGAACCATAATCCTGCTATGGGGGTGATCTAAATAGCGGTGATAAGATCAACCAGATGGACACGTTCCGTTTATAACCCCCCACCCCAATCACATGTCATGTATTCATTTAGCTCAGTCACAGTTGTTAACACCGTTGTGCCAATTGTGTCTATTTTCGTCAGTAATGCCTCCAAATCGCATAGAAGGGCATATTATCCGGCAAAGGAAGGGTCGAGAGTACAACGTCTAGAAACGTCGTTCCATGAATTTATGAATACTATATTAATGATTGAGTATCAACATTGACAATAGCCTGGCTCCAAGGCTTTTAAAAATTTTCAATCTTGAATATCATATATATAAACTTAGACTGAACATGGTTAAATCCCCTCTCCTTCCAGCCCGTTTCTGTGAGCTACATATGAACTAGGCATTGATTAAAGTACACCATTATGGGTTTAATAAAATCAGAAACATGAAAGAAACATATTAGTGACGGTTTGACGAAAATCCATTAAAGGATAGCAAAGTTATGATCTTTAAAAAATAATCTTGTGACGTCACTTGTGAGATGCTCTCCATATGTTGTGTGTTGTATGATTCCATTTTTGTTTTTGATGAAGGAATATATTTCCTACAGGTATTCGTGTAAAAACGTGTTTTAATGATGTATCAAATCCCCAGGTAAAATAATGCATATCCTTTGGAGAAAATAGACATTAAAAAAAAAAAAACCACGAGAGAGCATCTCGCACGTGACATCCAAAATAAAAAATTTAAACAATCGTAACTTTCAAATCCCTTGACGGACTTTCATGAAACCTTCACTTCTATGTTTCTTTCATGTTTCTGCTTTTATTGAGATGGCATAGTTTCAAGTTGGAACATCCCTTTAAGAAACAAAAGCCAAACTACTTTTTTAAGGCTTGGATCGGAATGACGAAATAGTCTGGACATGAGACCAAGCTGCTGAGATGGGCGCGTTTTTGGCTTCATCATTCTTTTTCAAAGACACGTGTAGACTCTCAGAAATTTGTTCCAAGCGACCAAGGAAGGAGGACAGGTATAAATATAATTAGTTCTTGAGAATTAGATTGCCTGATTAAATTGGTTATATACGTAGGAGCATATGAAGAGCTTGTTTGCAAAAGGAGTTACATCCATTTGAGACCATTCTGAGAAAATGTATTTTTTTATTCTCCCATAATGCAATATTCTTATGCGAAACTAAATTGTCATGATATATACTACCCTACCATTTGAACATTAAATTGGATGTAAAACAAATCTACCTGTCTTCATAGTTTTAAAATATTTTCCCCCTCAAAATGGTCTTTTTAGATGTAGCCCCTTTTGCAAACAAACAGAAATGGATCTAACCCCTTCGAAAAAAGGTAGTTTTCTCTAATTTTTGTCACCTTTTAATGGGAATCTCACGTTTGCTTTCGTATCGTCTTATAGAGCTACTTCAAATATATACATTGAGACAAAACAAAAATCAAATTTGATGAAAAATGGATCTAATGAGCAAATGAGCTCTTCATATATCACTCATAAGTTTGTAAATCACAATTCTGTATAAATGTTTGCCCGTAATAGACTTTTACAAACATAACTAGAACAAGAATACAGTAACGAAGGCGAGGCAAGAAAAATGTAAACTTCATAGAGAAATGAACACTATACAACTCATACGACATATACCTGCGGATAGTTGCCTACTTGTATAAGCATACAGAGTACATAAATAAATATGACAACTTCGTAGATATGATGGAATATCGAAATCAGATTAAGATAAATCAGGCAACCGATGATGATAAGAACAGCGCTGTAATATCGCGGCCAGAGTTATTGACTCTCAAATGAGAAACCGGGCCCGAGCCGAGGTTTTAGGTTGATGGACATTTCCCCACAATATTTTCCAGTCCACATTTGGGCGAGTCAGAGAAAAATAAATCGAATGTGATTTAGTCTACTGCATTCAGACCTTTTGACTGAATAGTTTGGATTATACATATCCAACAGCCTGGAAACTAGGCTAAGATTAATCACGTGGCTTGTGCTAACCCGTTTGGTCTCAGATCATCAGGGTAAGAGATCATTTTTCCGCAGCACGCCCTGTATAACATAATATTTTGTCTTCAAAAGTAAAATGAAACCGCGATAATAAGATTACACAAAATCAGAAAATGAGACAAACAGATGGAAGTAGACATAATTGGAAGGTTGTGTGAATATTTGCAAGCCATGATGAACATCACTGAATCCTGATCAACGACCTTCATAAACCCCGTTCATATACACCACCTATCCGCAAAATAAGCGCAACATTCGCGGTCGAAGCATTACCGATAGCTGCGTATATGAACCGAAATCAATAAAATAATGCGGTACTTGCTTTCTCTTTTTCTGCTTATTTTGCGGCTATTATGTGGATTGAGACGTAGTAATAATACCACAATATTGCGATAAGAGAATCTTATGAAATATATTCAGCTGTCCAAAACAACGCAATATTACGGGTTTTTTTCAGTGTATATAATCATGAGGAAGGGTGTTTGTAAAGGCTCGCTGGGAACTTTCCTACCGACGTGCATCGGTAACAATAGCGGTATTATTATGCACGGGGCTATGAACAACTCTCCTTATTCGTAATGACACACATCGAAGCAATCGATCAATCGATTGGATCTATACAAGGAAATTTACAGGCACAAACCTGCGTCCGTCATTCAGTCTGAAAAATTGAATGAAGGACTTACAAATCAGGCGCTAGTCTTGATTTACAACCGCATGTTTTGCGACAATACCACAATTCCGTGTGGGCCCCAGACCATATGGAGATCTCTAAAAGTATTTCTCATTCAGGAAGCTCCGTCATTGTCACCATGCCCTCAATTCAATCGGGTGACTTTAATAATATCAAAAAACAACATATGAAACGACTGGGGATTTTTCCCCCGCCGATGTCTCGAAAGATGATACCGCGACGTCACTGGGAGAGTGTCTAGTCGGTGGTTCTCTCTTGACGATATGCTGACCCCCAAATATCACGATTCAAATCTTTCATTTCATCTTTCATCGTTAATATTTCGAGCATTTAAAATGCCACTGGTGGATCATTTCACCATTGATTTACACAAATCCGTCAAAGCAGCTGTTTTTCTGGCACCCTAAGGTTTACCTAGTACATATATCATGGACGCAATATAAAGCTAACAAATAAATATTCTAACTGATGAAGATTAAATAACAATTAATCAATACGATTAAAAAAAAAATGCAAATACTTCCGACATATCAAGAAAAGAATGATTTTCAAAGAGTCCTGTTAGCATGGTTAGAGGGAAGGTTTAATGGAAATAGAGGACGAGGGCGACAAAGAATTCAGTGGATAGGCAACACTAAGGAGTGGATGAGGTTGAGTTACGGAGATTGTGTTAGAGGGGCACACGATTGAGGAATGTGGCGGTCCATCATGTCCATGGTAGCCGTACTGCTGAGAGCAGACAGATGGCACTTGAAGAAGGAGGTTCATGCCACGGTGAGACTATGGCACAAGTGATGGTTAATACACACAAAATGCTCTACACTAAAGTCTACGAGTATGACGAGCATGACGTATACACCGACAGGTTCTCACATTTAAGCACATGCCTAATACATTAAATTGTATACAACCGATATGCCACACACAAATTTTTATGACCTTGAATGCAGTGTACCCCTTTCGAAAACCAAAGAAAGAACAACATTTAACCATTGCATGAATCTTAGAAACAACACAAAGACCATGTGTTTTACGATATAAAACTTAACGGTACGTCGACGGAAGACCTCAAATTAAGGGACAAGCTGTGCTTCTACACAAGATGAAAGTTGTAGCTAACGGTGATATCTTCCCTTTGGTCTTGAATATCTAATCATAAAGTTGACAAGATAATTCCCGAAGTACGGCATTAATATGATTTAGATCGTGGAGTTCCAAGTAACTTTGTACGAGTTACGGTCTGCGGGTACCAGATTGTATTTACCAGTCAATTTGAAATGTAGGCCTACACATAAATATAAGGCTATTGAAATGAACATTTGTGACATCAACTAAACACCTTTTATTCATGTACAAACACACTAGTATATCCGCATCGAAATACAGCAAGTCATACACAATGTACAGAAAGTACATGAAGTGTTACACGCATTTGTCACGAATTTAAACACTATGGCACCCAATAATTTAAAACCCATCCATGTCATACTATACATGTACATAAGTACATGCTGTGATATCAGTACAATTAATTTAAATTTCTTGCAATTTTGTTTTATCTGCTTTTTTTAACGTGCATGTGTCAGTTTATGTGTGCACGGAAATGGTTAATCGCTTGACATGATTTGAGGACAACCTATAAACAAGATAGCCTTTGTGCAAAAGTCATGAAACTCAGGAATCAGGAGGATACCCTAATAATAGAGAGAAAGAGAGAGAGAGAGAGAGAGAGAGAGAGAGAGAGAGAAGAGAGAGTGAGAGAGAGAATAAGCGAGAGAGAGGGAGAGAGAGAGAGAGATCAATGTCATCAACGCATTTTACCTAAACACTGATGGTGACGCACACGCTTCCGTTATGAAGTAGAGAGGAGAGAGGCGAAAGGAGGAACTTTAGATAGAGAGAAAGAATAAGCATTGTAAGAGTGAAATATATAGATATATACATACAGAGAGAAAGGAAGAGAGGCAGCCAGGGAGACACGGACATACACACACGCGCGCACGCACACACACACACACACACACACACACACAGAAAGAGACAGTCAGAAAGAGACAGACACATACAGACATACATAAATAGAGAATGAGAGAGATATACATGATAGATAAGGAGAGAGCGAGAGAAAGAGAGACAGTGAAAGAGAGAGAGAGATAGAGAGAGAGGGGGAGAGAGGGAGAGACAGAAAGACAGTACGAGAGTGTGAGACAGCAATGCCATCAATACTAAACGCTGATGATGATGATGCAGACGATCACGCTGCGATGAAATTTCAGGGGAAAGATTAATCCCCCGATCTTGCCGCGGTTTCGTGTTGGGCTGTCAATGTCGCAAACCTATTCCCCTACCCGCTCCGTCTGTGTCTTCTAGCTCTTATGCCGACTCCTTCCCGCGAGTTTGTCGCATCTTTTACTGACCTGAATCAGTCTCGTGATTGAAAGGGATGGTAATCGTTGAGCGGAAGAAAGGAGATGCATTGGAAAACATGTTGTAACACTTTGTGGCCGAGGTCAAAAAAAGAGCTCGTGATTACATGGACATATTACAGAACTATGCAATATAAGAAAATATATTAGAACAAAGATGAAGTTGCATGTGGAAAGAGAAAGAAAAGGAAGAAGAAGAGACCATTTTGTTGAATTATCGATTTCTTCTCCATATCTTTTGGTTCATGGTAATCATCCTTTTCGGAATTTCGTGCTTTTCATTTTTGTTTGCTTTAATTTCTTTCTTATGAACGGATATTGCGATACTAATAACTATGTAGAAAGGTGAAATTAAGTTGAACGAAATATATGTCTATGTATATTCTCAATCGTCCAGGTAGTATATAATACACTTCAAAAGTTAAAACTTGTCAGCTGGACTTACTTTGTTTATGAGATGCGACGTTTCACGTCCTATCCGGGATGCTTCACCAGGCCGACTGATCTTCGGCGGCAATTGGTTGATGACCCGTGACGGGGTCTCATAAACGAAGTAAGTCCATAATGCTGAATATGTTACTCATTGCGGAAAAATGGCTACTGATAACCGTTTGTCTCGCATTATAAGGTAAACGGAATCGAAAAAATCACGACGTTTCGTGCGCCGCTGCAGCACTTCGTTAGGTGTGATACAAACAATTATCAGTAGCCAAAGTAAGTCCAGTTGAAGAGTTTTAACCTTTGAAGTGTATTAAACGAAATATGCTACCAAATAAACACTAATAGAAGGAATTAGATATTCAAACGGACTGAAAACTTAACCCAATGGAATTGTTGAGCATGATAACTAGGTAGGGGGAAAACATGGGAATGCGGAAGCCGAACATGTAGGCTCAATATGTAAACTTCTGTTCCATAGTTAAAACATTAAAATGTTTATCATGGTGAATATATAAACGTATATATAGACAGGCATGGTCACGATAGGCGAAAAAGAAAGAAAGATGAGAACAAAAAAATCACAAGTCGTAGATCAAAGTACCAGAGAAGTGGTACGAATGCTATGAACGCCTTTATGCACGAGTTACCTATTATTGTGCTATTAGATTCTCCATGATTTTGACTCCCATCAGCTGAACTGGAAATTCTTGTTGTTAACAAGCATCTGAATACATAGTTTATGATAAGTCAATTTTGATTATGATTGTAGAAAGTCAACTCCTATGTTAAAACAGGGACATATCTTGTTTAGCACTAGAACAGGTCACCAAAGTCGTGCGTACCTTACATGCCTTCCGAACAGCTTGGTAAAGCCAAGAATGTTTAAATAACATGGAATACCATACAGACTTATTGTAGTCTCCTTTTAGTCACAGTGCTTTACAAGGATTTTCTCGTTGATCTCATATGTTTAATGCCGCCGATTCTCTCGATGACTTTTGCCTGGATTTGACGCACAAACAAAATAGATTGCGCAGAGGAGTCCCCTCATATGCAGTTGTGACATGTAATACCTGCAATGCATCTAAGATTAAATTGAAGAATATTCTTACAATAATACAACAAGTATCTAAACATGATATCAAGTTGTAGTAGAAAAGTCTCAATTTCACACTGTTCCGCATCATAATTATGTTTATTTCATGTTTTTGCTTTTATCAAAATCAACTTAATTTGAGGGTGGACTTTCCCTTTAAGCCGTAGTACAGGAGCGTGATTTGTGACGGGTTTCTTCTAAGCGAGAGGGCGGAAGAGAAAGGGGTAGATAAAACAATGTCAACAAAAGCGGCCACAGAAGACCTCATTGTGTGACATATGACGGGATAAGATTGTGGCGTCTTGGAGAAAGATGGGACTCACTCAAGAGACAAAAGAATAATAAATGAAAGTAGAAGGGTAAAAACAGATAGAAGCGTATTTTACAATTCTAAAAAAAAACATCTGAATTTGGAACAGGATATGATCAAACTGATTCCTCTGTCCATATAAGGCTCGAAACATGCAAGAAATGTCAGTCTTAGCTTAAGTCCATGCTCATCAACAGATAGCAAGACACGAACCCTGTCTCAGACAACATGTACGGATGTCACGCATAGTGGCTAAGATATGCCACTCGTTTCGTGACGAGAATACTATTTTCACCGTGGTTTATGGAAGAAGGACACGCAACCTGGTTTAACGATGATCTCCAAGTTACGGTCACAACGTAATTGCGCCACGGGACACAGCGGTGTGGGCACCCACAAGGTTGTGACAGATATTCTTCCACCTGTGACCGATACCGATAGCTCTACTGTCGTGTAAACATAGAATACATACACATAAACTATCTGCTCTAATATGTCTAATAGAATAAAACCGTTCATTTCCGACCCGGCCGTTCATTTCCGACCCGACCGTTCTTTTATGGGCCTTGTTTCATATTGATTGGAACTGAATCGCAATCCTTTATAAGACGAGGCCTTGCTTTTCATGATTTTGAAAATTGTGAACGAACGTTTAACGTTAATGAATAGAAATGGTGATGTACTGGAACATGGCTGGACAATTCCACATACACACTCGTCACTCATTTACAGACAAAAACGAAATCCTACGTCTAAGAAACACACATTCACATAACCAAATACAATTTCAAAGTCGACTTGAACAAAAGCCATACAATTGCAAAATGTTGTTACAACTGTGAGATGAATATTTATATTTTGTACATTATTATTGATGATTTGTGATAATATTACCTTAAGTATGTAATCATGGTCTCTCTTTTAATAACAATTAAGGTAGAAAATGATGAGGTAAAACTAGTGTACTGGTCAGAGAAAATGATAAAGAACAACCACGTGGCACTATTTTTGAATAATGTTGTGTGCAATAGAATGTTGCCTATTCATGATATAGAATGCCACCTCATTATAATATGAAATATGGCCCCCTTTTTATATAAAAGGTTACCTCCTTTTGATATGGTTTATTATCTACTCATAATGTGGAATATTACCTCCTAATAATATGGAATATTACCTCTTAACAATATGGAATGTAACCTTTTAATAGTATGGAATATTGCATCCTTATATAATGTGGAACGCTATCTTCTTATAATGTCGAATATTACCTCCTTATAATATTAAACATGACCTCCTATGGCATGTTCCCTCCTAATAATATGGAATTATACCTCATATTATCAGTAAATATTACCTCGTTACAGTATAGGAAGTAACCTCCATATAATATGGAGTATTGCTACTTTATGATATCGAATGTTACCTCCTAATAACATTCAGCATCGCCTTGTTTCCTTTCCCTTCCACCACAGGTTGCTCCTGCCGACAGGGCCGGCGGAACAGTCCGTCATATAGGTGCCTTCTCATCTGCGGTTCAATTCCTAGTAACGGCCAGGTCATTTCATTTCCAGTGAAAAAATTGTCCAATGAGGTACGTACTAAAGTACTGCAACTACTCTAGCATGACTTTCAGGCATGTTGAAATGTGTATTTTCTTTCAATTCAATTCTTTATTCAAAGCACATTTTCATGAACAATGAATTCAAGGTGTCACCAGAAAGCCGATGGATTGCGAGGTGAGATGAACTCTGACATACGGTTCAATGCACATTTACTATATAGGCTATAATACAACTGACCGGCAGTTAGGAGTACAAATTTACACAACTTACATCAAAATACATAGGCTATATTAACAATACATAAAAGAAGAACTTTAACAAATATAAACACATACAAAAAACAAACAAACAAAGGAAAAGCATGAACAAATGATTTTCAGCTAAGACAATAGACGGTAGAGTCAATAATTTGTAATATCGAATTATCAAATATAATGTACATATACTCCTCTTTCAAATCTAAACTACCACAAGTATTTACTAGAGTCTAGAGCTGGCAAAGCTAATCCTTCTCTGCTCTCAAACAGTTTTGAACGTGCGAGCCGGAGAACAAATAGAGAATGAATAGTCTACTTTTCCAAACCTGCTTATTGTATAGTTTACGTTATAAATTGCCAACCGCCTGGAACCCAGCATTGCAACACACACACACACACACACACACACGCACATACACACACACACACATACACACACACATACACACACACCCACACACACACACATACGCATACACACACACACATATTCACACACACGCACGCACACACACATACATACATATACTTATCTATATTCAAGATTCAACTTTATTTTCCACAAAAAAAAAGACATCAAAACAAATACATGCATAAAGTACAAATACAATTATAAGAAAACAAGAAATAATAAAAACAATTCATTTATAGTGATCATTTTTTTTTTGCTCATCGTATATATAAATCTATATACCAATATAAATACATATATAAATCTATATACCAATAAAGATTAAGATTTAATATCATCGATATTTACATGAAGTAAAAATGTGTAGACTTGAAGAAGGAGGCCAATGTGGTGTTCAATACCTGGCAATACAAGGGTCCACATTGATTACGTATGCGTCCCACCAATACGTCACGAAATACGTCACGTAATACGTCACGTCGTTTCGTCCCGTCCACGCGTTGATTCAGTCATGTCAAAGAATGCAAATCTAAACAAACATACGAATTGTATCGCATCGGGTAAGAATAGACTGAAAATTTTTCATTCAGACTCCGTGGTTGACGCATGGAGGCAGCGCCTTCAATTATTCTTGATTGCGGCATGTTTGCACTGGTAATACGCACCGTTCCGAATTAGGTTAATAACGATCAACTTGCAACTAGAGCATGCTAATACTACGTGGTCTGATCGTAGAAGTATTTATAGGTCTTAATAGCATGAATACCTGGACTGTCCAAAGTTAGCTTGTGTGAATTATGCGCCCACTAAGTCTTTCTATAATGGGGACAATCCGATGGTGTTTGCTTTCTCGTGGATATCAATGTAAAGGTGGGTGTCCAGAAACGATGACAGCTGTAAGGTAAGCTTGCACACCCCCGTCACACTTGCCGTTCTAGCAGCGATTCCACACAACAACAATTCATCGTATAGCTATACCGAAACGGTATTATCTTTATCGTTTCGGTATAGCTGTACGATGAACATCTACGTGTGGACAAAGTCATGACCATACGTAGATACGTCTCATAAAGAAATGTCGTATAAAGAAACATGTGTCTGGGCATCGATTCGAACTAGAACGGCATAAAGAATCACGGTTAATCACGTTGCACCGTGTGTGTGGACATGATTAACGGTACGTCGTATAAGTTGGGCGGGGCTTGGCGTGACCGCGCACAGAAGGAGAAACAATGCCCAAACCCATGTCTTGTTATACGGCGTTTCATTACATGCTGTATCGTTAGTCCGCGTCCTCACATAGAATTTCTATGTATAGCTATACCGAGACAGTATAGCTATACCGTTTCGGTATAGCTATACAATAAATTGTTTTGTGTGAGGACACGCTGCTATCGGGTATCAGCAGGAGTCGAGCGGCTGAGAAACAGCCGGAATAAATTATTGTTCAATTTCGTGGCACAGTTGGGAGAAAATTTCAAATCGCGACCAAGCTTTCTAAGAATTTCGTTCGAATGGTGTTAATACGCTCCTGCAATTTCCACCGAATGTGGCTTCAACGTCTAAAATAAAAACTGCATACAGCACTAATGCTTAGAATGCGCTTTAAGTGTACTTGGAATGCAACACCTACAGTATGTCCCGAAATATATGGATATAGATCCTTGGAGGAGGCAGTGTGCATTTGAGGTGAAATCCGTATGCTATATGTAGGAATTAAATAAGTCGCGTTCTGTCAACGAATTGGACCTCGAGAAAGAAAAGCTATATAGTTAGACAGACAAGGAAAAAGAAAAGAGTGCTAGAAAAAGGGGGAGCGAAAATAGGTTGTGGAAGATGTATGTGGGTAGAGAGAACCTAGAAAATTGGGTCATGTGTGAGAAATAAGGGAAAGAAGGGCACAGACTGTTTTTTTGTGTTCTTATGTTAACAATTGAAATTCAGCAAGGCATGTACGAGACGGGCGTTTCCTACATGTTTAAATTTGAATTTTGAATGAGTCAACTTAATCCACTTGGGTTTTTCCCTTGTTATATATTTGCTTTAGTTATAAATGGGACTTTCATGCCACAAGTATATTTCAATTACGTTATCTGATTAGGTAATTAAACATTGAATACGTTAACGTCGGCTAATGGAAATGCACATGTTTGCCCTTATAAAATTTCTGGAGAATAAATGATCATGGAAGAAAATTGTAATTAAAATTTTTATAGAGATTACATTCTGTTGGCTTATTTGACTCATGTTTTATTTACAAAGTATCATTACGAATGATCAAACCTAGCCTTTTGTATTGACGTAAAAACGCCAAATAATGTGTTTTTGGTTTTTGTGTCTGTCCGTCGCCTTTGCACGAGAGTTCACTTTTGCGTTGTCCACACTAAGTATGATCCGTCTCAAGGACGCCCCTTCCATTTCCAATAACGCTCAAACTACCGTTGCATATAACAACAGCCGATAGTCTTATAGATGAAGAACATGGCACGAAATTTCAACTTTATTGGCATGATGATATAATTCCGAGAAATTACCTAAATCATGTGACATGCGATCAGTAATGAACTCAATCGACCCATGTGCCGAAGATCATGTTTTCCAACGATTTTAACACGATTCTTGGCTTCTTTTTCGCCAGCCCATGACAGTTCCTGATGGGACGGATCTGGAGATTTTCGACTCGGATTTTGTCGCGCACATCCTCGGGGTTACGTTACGCCGGAGAGCTTTGGCCCAGGCAGGTAAGGCGGAGATCATCGCCTCCCGCCTTCCGGTGGAAAATGGCGCTTTTGGTATAGTATATTCATGACGGAGGGAATAACAGGCAAACACAAATTAATTAGCAATGATCTTGGATTGCAACACAACTTGTGCTGTTTCGGTATGACCTTCCAGAGAGGAGGTCGATTTTGATAGAAGAAAAAGTTGAGATGACTTTGAGAATGACGATGATAATAAGGAGAAGGAGGAGGAGGAGGAGGATATTAGGAGGAGGAGGAGGAGGAGGAGGAGGTGGAGGAGAAGGAGAAGAAGGAGGAGAAGGAGAAGAGGGGAGAAAAAGCTGAAGATGAAAGGGTTTGAGGCTAAAAGAGAATAGGATAAGGCAAGTCATACTAAAATAAAACTAGAAATTTTTAGCCTAATTCTTTCTTTCCTCCACCTAATTCTATTCAGTTAATCCAATAAAACAAATTGCATTAACAGTATTTTTAATGATGAGGCTTGTTTCAATATATTTTCATAATAATTGGTTATTTTGTGTTTTATTCTATCACTTCCCCTTTTATCTCCCTTTTCCACTCTGTTTCAATATATCCTTATGCTTGTCTTAACTATGTTTTCTCTCTCATTGTCTTTCTCTATGTTCCCATTTCACTTTGTCCTGTCATTGTTTATTTGTGCACATTCATGTTCCACCCTGCCCCCTCCCCCAATCTCTCGTTCTATCCCGTCTCTGTTCCCCCTCCCAACCCAACCAACCCCTTCCCTACCTTACCCTCTCTCGCTACCACATCCCCCCTCTCTCTCTCTCTGATCCCACTTTTCCTACATCTTTCTCTATCCCTGTTACCTCTCGCTACTTCCCAACCCACCCCTTCACCACCCTCCCCTCTCTCACTACCATATCTCTCTCTGTACTCCCTCTTCCACCATCTTTCTACATCCCTGCTACCTCTCGCTAATTCCCAACCCACCCCTTCCCCACCCTCCCATTTCTCACTACCATAACTCTCTCTGCACTCTCTCTTCCACCATCTTTCTCTATCCCTGTTACCTCTCGCTACTTCCCATCCCACCCCTTCCCCACCCTCCCATCTCTCACTACCATAACTCTCTCTGCACTCTCTCTTCCTCCATCTTTCTCTATCCCTGTTACCTCTCTCTACCCCCCAACCCACCCCTTCCCTACCCTCCCATCTCTCGCTACCACATCTCTCTCTGCACTCTCTCTTCCACCATCTTTCTCTATTCCTGTTACCTCTCGCTACCCCCCAACCCACCCCTTCCCTCCCCTCCCATCTCTCGCTACCACATCTCTCTTTGCACTCTCTCTTCCACCATCTTTCTCTATTCCTGTTACCTCTCGCTACGACCAACCCACCCCTTCCCCACCCTCCCCTCTCTCACTACCATAACTCTCTCTGCACTCTCTCTTCCACCATCTTTCTCTATCCCTGCTACCTCTCGCTACTTCCCATCCCACCCCTTCCCCACCCTCCCCTCTCTCACTACCATATCTCTCTCTGCTCCCACTCTTCCTCCATCTTTCTCTATCCCTGTTACCTCTCGATACTTCCCAATCCACCCCTTCCCCACCCTCCCATCTCTCACTACCATATCTCTCTCTGCACTCTCTCTTCCACCATCTTTCTCTATCCCTGCTACCTCTCGCTACTCCCCAACCCACCCCTTCCCCACCCTCCCCTCTCTCACTACCATATCTCTCTGCTTCCTCTCTTTGATGTCCACTACACACTCTCTCTCTCTTACATATCTTCGTTTTTCCTTTTCCCTCTTTCCAAACATGCAGAGCAACTGTTGGATTCAATACAGGGTACACCCCGTGACCAAGCCGACCGAGATGAATTCGACCAATACCTTTCGTGATTCGTATTGCTCACTTATATCTGATTCCCGCCCACGTAAAGTAATTTGTCTTGAAAACAAAAAATAATCGCCTATTTTCTGTTAATTTTCCGGACAACAGGGTGCGAACAAAAATTCAGGCAAAGTTTGCGGAAGAATGTGTTTTGAAACAGGAAGAATTGCATTTCCGATTGTTAACGAAGATATTGTTAAAGAAGCTATAAAATTATTTATGTTGAGACAGAGTTGAAGGGCGGAATGATAGGCCATTGGACCTTATGCTAATAACTACAATACTACTAACGTATGGGGTAATACTAAGAGCTAAGTTCGGGTAGGTGTATGGGGTGGGGTGATTACACAGGTTAAGGGAGTGGGGTGTGGTTGTACCTCATCATAACAACTGAATCACATCATCGAGAACATTGCGAATGATTGAATATACCCCTTATTCCAATTGTGAAACCATTTGAAAAAAGAAAATACACTCACATACATCTATACGCGCTATATTGACAGGATTTCCTTTTGTTTCGAAAATATAATTTTTATCATGAAGAAGGATGCATAAAGCATAGAAATATATGTATATATATAAATATATAAATATATATATATGTTATCCTTCTTAAGATAGTAATTAATCCACCTTTGCAACGTGCTTGCAAAGGAAACAGAGAGACAGCGGAGGTAGACCAACGTGACTAAAATCACGGAGGAATGTGATAAGAGATTGCGTTTTGGCCATTCCTTAAGATTGGGGCTTACCTGTATGACGTCATGACATGGATGTTTGCGAGCAGAGAATAGTTTGCAATTTCATTTTAGTATTGTTGTTCACCAAGTAAAAATTAGCAAAAGAAGAAGTTGAAACAATTCAAGTTTAGATGGTGAGAAGATATATTAAATCCGGCAGACGCAAACTATTCATAAAAGTATTAGAAATCAAAAACAAAAACGTAAAAACATTCCCCCATAACCATGAAGTCAAAGTGCAACTACCACTGCTCCGTACATTCCAGATAATACTCCTCTAAGCTCACTCTACCCTTATAGCTGTGTCTGTCTCCTTGAAGCTTGACAACACAATCCTATAGTTAAAGAGTTAATTTGAATGAAGTAGAACTTCCTCTGTCAAGAACGTCTTTTCAATTAAGCAAAGTACTTCGGATTAAAAATGAGTCTGTCTATATTTGCCTGGAAAGTAATCACATCGTCGTCTTTTTTTCATTTAAAGAAAATTGCATGTCAAGATTGAAATCGATTGAACGTCTGAGCTCTGATTTCGATATCATTTTACATTTCATCGTAGTATGGAGTACTATTTACATGGCTTATTAATATTTGAACTTATGCGTTAGTCCACCAAACCATGCACTAAATAAAAATCAATGAATTATTTTAGTACAAATCCACTTGTGACCTTGATGTTACGATGAAATGTCTCGTCCGAGCTTGCCTTTCACTTGTTGTTCTGTTTCTCTTATATTTGTTTGACAACATATTTCTATATATTTAAGATTTGATTTGAATAAAGTACAACCTTATTTTTAATAAAGTTATTTCAATTACACGAGCGAATTACATGTCATTACAATGAGTCTGTGAATTATTTTTCCCCGGAAAAGTAATTACACTGTCGTCTTTTTTTTCAATCAAAGAAAATTATATGTCAAGATTGCAACCGATTCAACGTCTGTGATCTGATTTCACAATCATACATTTAATAGTAGTTTTGAATATCATTTATATTGCTGAGTGATATGTGAATTTCAAAAATGCATTCTCTAATAAAAAAAAACATAGTCACTGCTAATTATGTGCGCACTTTTGCATATAATATGACATATATGACGTAATACCACGTGGTCACCACTAAGAAAAAAAAACAAGTTTATGAAACTTCTATGATGTCCTCGACGAAATGACGTGATGATCGAGGTGTATTTCTTTAAAGGCTGCAAATATTTATTAATTGATGTGCTAGCGACAACTAATATTTCCATGTAGAAATCTTAAATGTAGAGTTCCGGTCTTTTATACATTTCTGTATTGTTTCTAGTGCATATTTTATATATTATTTTGTATTATTTTGCTATCAGTCAATCACACTGACTGATGATAGGCCAGCATGTTATGTTATTTTTTTTTAAGGAATAGCTTGATTTTATACATTTTGAAACAAAAGGATTTCGGTAACATACGTTTTGGCAGCTTTGCATAGCATACAAACGAAGCGACTGTGACATACGCAAACAAAACTCTAACATCAAAAAGATAAAATATCGTCATTTTCTATAAGTTTCAGTCGCTCCAAATATACATGCACACAGGCGTACCTACTATATATACCTCAACAATTTCCTTGTCATTTCGAAGTGGGATATACAATAGTTGTATACGAAGTAACTTAATAACAAATGATGGCTAACTCACGCAGAGTTTCTGTACTTGAAAATCAAAATGCGCAAAAGCTATCGGTGTATTTTCGTTACCGTTAGTCACAGCACGTAACAATGACATAGATGTATTATTAAAATGTAGAACAATCTATAATTAGGATGAAAAAAAAAACACAGCGACAGTTGAAAGAAACAAAAGTGAATCCTAAAACATTTGAAAAAATCAAACGTGTTTTTTTTTAACATATTAATACACCACAGTACATCTCAAGGGTCGAGAAAAGAAGATGCACACAGACATATACATACAAACACGACAAATATATATCGATAGATAGAGTCAGAGAGTGAGAGAGAGAAATAGTATGTGTGTGCGTGAGAGAGAGGAAGACATAGAGAGAGAGAGAGAGAGAGAGAGAGAGAGAGAGAGAATGAGAGAGGCGTATGTGTAATGACATACTGATGAGAACTTTAATGTTATCTTCTCACACTGTCAAGTGTTAAATTGGGGCATTTAAAAATATATCATGTATCTTTGTGAAGAAGGATATGTAAACTCACATTATTTTAAGCTATTCTGTCTTTTTCTGTAATAAAATTTGTCTGAATTTGGTTGTATTGAACGCTTATTCTAGCCTACTGACCTGATTTTTGGACAAATATATGACGAGTGTGTATTTGGCCTGTGATTATGTGTTGTACTTAAATGTAGCGTGTATGGATGTAATACTATGATTTGTATCATGTATGAATGCGTGTGTGTTTGTGTGTTCACAAGTCGTGTAGGCAGGTCTAGTGTTCATGGACGTGAATGCGTATGTACGCACTTATAAGCAGGTCCGTGCATGTGTATGTATTTGAGTATGTATGTAGGTATGTGTATGTATGCTGTTTGCTGGTCTCTATGTTTATACCGCCCTAATCTGACAAAAGGAAGCAACTAACAAAAGATACTTTTCTTGTAAATGAGCAAAATGTGTCTGTCACTTGCATGGCATCAGTGCAACACCACATCATGTTAGATTGAATATCTCGCAGCAAGATAAATATTTCTTGTTCAGATTTTGGCCCTCATGTAGGGCATACCGGGTACAATCTAAGAATACCAATAACCCAGATTTGACTGATTTGTCACTTGCTTCCTTTTGTCAGAGTATGGAAGTATATGCGCGTGGATGTGTGTTTGTCAATGTGTACGTGCGCGTATATATGTGTATTTTTCTTTGTAAAGGAATATTGACATCTTAATTGGAAGCAAATTCCTTTGTATAAGAAGAATGGTTGCATATCAACAGAAAATCAGATAGACATCAACACTATTTGAAAAACACATCTCATTCATAATGCAACAAAAGACATTTTTATTGATACAGTGAACAATAAATTACTTTTAACACTACTTTTTTGTTCCACTTTCCTCACTGTCCATATAAAAGATAAAGAGAAGAAACCATTTGCAATCTGATACATTAAACTTGTTGAGATAATATTTGTTTTTAGAATCAATAAACTATTGAACGATTTCACTCTTAAATACTCCACAAATACATAAGAACATACAACGAATTGCATATGATATATTATAATAATTTGATAATTATAAATAGTTACCTGATATAAATTACAACAAGGGACTTGGTTCAAGCTGTGAAAATTGCAACTTCAAGATTGTTAAAAAAATAATATGTTGATGAAATGAGTTCGTGAACATCTAACATCATGATATATTGACATTACTTTTGGATTAAGCAACTGTGTCGGATTACAAGATCAGGTTGTATTCAATGTGTTCAGGCAACCGCAAACGACACGATTCAACTACAAGGCTGCAGTCGTAAGGACCTCCCCATTGAAATCTGACGTCACCCTCCTACACAAATCCAAGTAACGGGACCTGCGATTCAGCCAGTCGTAGAGTCGCTCAACCGACCGGCTCGCGTCATCTGCAATGGCCTTTCGAGACACCGACAAGCCCGTGATGATTGGGCCGAATGGGAAACTTAAATTAACATTCTGCTTTGACAGGAATACAAAGAGATGTTTTGCCCACCAAATATCACAGATGTAAGTCATGAACACAGTTATTCATATATAATCAATGAACTTGTTACGTCAGGGTTTTCCCTGGTTGGGTTAGTAATTGCAGAGGCCCATTATTACGAATACACACTGCTTAAGAGCGCGTTAATCTGAAAATGAAATTGGGTTTATCCAAACATTTTTTTGCATTCATCGTGTTCATCTGAACATCAGCTAGTCAGCGGTTGTATCATTTTTACGGCTCGTTATACCGCCGGGTCGGATAAGACCTGCATTGTATTTTTGTTTTCTTTTTTTCTCTTTAATTTGCTCTGAGCGCATTGAGCATCTAATTAAGATGGAAAGTGTGCTATAAAATTCTATGTATTATTATAGTTGTTAGTAGTAATAGTATTACTATTATTTTCTGTAATCATTATTATTATAAGACAACATTATATAGGGTTTGCTGATCCGTAATTGAAAAAAATTGGGTTCCATTGGGTTACGAAAATGACGAAGGGTTCGTCAATCCGAAAATGACAAAATGTTTGTTTGGATTGTATATCTTAATACGTTTTTTGATGATTTATTTAAATGATTATGTTATGTTTTTATTATGTACGGCCATCCTGTAAAACAGTCTTTGGCTCAAGTGGGTCACCGTGTTAAAATAAAATGAACTGAAATTAACTGATCTGAGCTACACGGTGCATTATGCATACTCTTTCTGACTTGCGGTATGGATAAATAAATCATCCAAGGACTCTTTAGAGGACATACGTGTCCTCAATTTTCGAAAACGCTGTTGGCAGGGTTCCCTTTTTGAGCTTGTTGAGGTAGACTTTCCTCTCGTGGTCCTGATCGGATTCCTGGTGACAAAATAGAGACAAACGGTGAAACTTTTAGGTGAATTTACGTAAAAGCATGAGATACAGTGATTTCGGGTGTACACTGGATATACACTGTACATGTGAAGAGCTCATTTGCAAAAGGGGGTTAGATCCACTTTAGACCATTCTGACAAAATCGACTTTTTTATTCACCCATATTGCAATATTCTTATGCGAAACCAAATTGGCATGATGTACTACCATACCATGAAAACATAAAAGTAGGTAGAAAAGCAATCTACCTGTCTTCATATTTTTAGAATATTTCTTTTCCAAATATTACCCTTGTGGATTTAGCTCCTTTAGCAAGCAAACTGAAATGAATCTAAACCGTTTTGAAAAATAAGTGATCTTTCTTTGTCACTTTTTAATGGGAATTTCAACTTTTCTTCGGTATCATCTTATAAAGCTACTTCACATTCATTCTTCTTGATGAAAAATGGATCTAACCCCTTTTGCAAATCAGCTGTTCATATGTATCTGTGTATAGCTACAAGTTAAGGCAAGTGGAAAAACGGATCACATTAAATCACAAATCAATAGCAATACAGGGAAATACATCTGATGTTAGAGTTGAAAAATGCCATGATAAATATTGATGTGCTATGTCATAAAGCCTACGATCAGCATGCATCAGGCTGATAAGTGTAATAAAGCATCTTTACCCACTTGGGCATATCTTCATGACATAAAACATTTATTGATTGTTGAGCTGAATGTATGGAAAATGTAGTTATATCAATTTCAATAAAATATCGGAGTCAGATTTAGAAAATGCATGTTTTCCAAATATTACCCTTGTGGATTTAGCCCCTTTTGCAAACAAACTGAAATGGATCTAACCCCTTTTGAAAAAGAAGTGACAAAAAGGAAATGTTACACAGTAACAGGACAACAAGGGGGAAAAGAAAAGAATCCAAATATATATGTACGATAGAATGAAAAACAAATACTAAAGATTATGTACAATCCTGTAAAGAAGTTGAACATACAATCAAGAATGAGTTCCCTCATGATAAATATAAATTTTACCTCTTCTTGTTCTTCTCCTTCCTCCTCCTCCTGTTTCGTCCTTTTGCGGTATTTCTCCAATATTTCCTTCAAATGCTCCTTGGCAGCGATACGCCCTCTCTTGTCCTTCAGCAATGCAGCCGTTACTAGGTAGTTCGTTATTTCCCGTGACCGGACTCCGTCCTTGAGCGTCGATGCGCGCTTGTTGGATGACGTCACATTGGCAAAAACACGATAGTGTCGCCAGGAACTATCGACCAGGTATCGTTCGAAGAGTTGATCGTTTGATATCTTCCTGTATGTTTTTGTTTTAAGTGGCGGGGAAAAATGGAAATATTACTAGATAATAATGACATTTTATGAGTACCTCTACATTAAACGTACTTGCACTATTAGAATGCAGACAGGAATTTGTTCCTGAAGCTATGTTGGATGATGGATGTTAAGATAGATCAAAACAGCCTTGAAGAACAATGGTAGCAGGTGCCCATAATGGAATGATCTTTCACTAACCTTCTCACAGCTCAATATGTGCTGTCGTACCTGTATGATAAGTACAAGCCAAGTTAACTGTATAGTGAATTTAAAATCTTAGTCGACGAGTGATACAACCAATCAGTATCGATTTTTCTCATGTGATCATAATATTAAGTTAGACATGCTAGTATTTCAAGTATTTACATCATTTCCCCCAGAAAAGAAAGCAACAACATCGACAATAGTATAAAGTCACTTTCATGACGCCAGTCTGAAATGTATTGCTCACTACGTATTTGAACATATGTTTCAAGAAAACACATAAGTTTGTAAAAGTAAATAGATTTATGGTAGCTGCTGGATTTAAGCCCCCACCTTCTTGATCAAGACTCATCGGAACAATCCACAATACAATATCGAGGCACTTCTAACAAATCCTATATGACTTGTAAGTATTTTTACTGCAAAGATTCAACAGTCACAGTGTAAAATGGGAGAACGTTTGCGTGCTACACAAATCTAAACTACGAAGTTGATTTGGGCAAAAATACATCTCTTTCGGATAAAAACTCAATGGTTAGAACGTAAATTTAAATCGATGGGGGCGTGTATTTTTCTTTGCAAACATATCTATGAATAAGTAATGCATTTCGTCGATGTGAGTTGACGACACCTCTGTTAACGTCGGACAGCTACATGTGTTTTAAACCCTATGGCGCCAAATGATCTGCTGCTGAGTTCTTGCTGTATTACTTGTGTAAAAGCACACCAACGGCACACAGAGATATAAACAATCCTTGTGAATGAACAGAAATACCGTCTGCATCAAAAACAAATTGACTAATCATTGTTTGCCCTGGAGATGTACATCATCTAGGAAATCCTGCCGTTGAACTCTGATGTGAAGAATAGTGAAGCACTTTTCTACGACATATTCAATATCCGGCGGTGTTGTACAAGGTTAATACCCTTTAAGAGTTTCAGACTTCATTTGCTGGTGAAATCAAACATCAGAGATCTCTTACATTCGAACAACATAATCACATTTGATCCACAGGGTTATCATTTTGCCGCATATCACTAGAAACCCAGAATGGCACAAAATAGCGAGGATTGCACGGCCTAGGAAGCGGATATTGGTTCCCTAGGGAAGTGTTCGGAAGGAAATGTAACTTGACAATAATACATTCAAACATCTGTATGGGTACTAATGAAAAAGCATTCCACAATCAAGAACATTCTTTGATGTCCCATGCTCAGCGCCGACATTCAGCTGATGTCAACTTGGAAGAAATATATCTTTAATCGTTTTTTTGTCTCTAGAGGATTTTGTACCATTTGTTTTTGTGCAAATATCAAAGAAGTTAAGGGCAATACTATACATTTTAAAATAGAAGAAATCACTCAAAAATTGGATGTATGAGATGCTTGTATTACTTGCAAACACGACTACTGTCTTCACTTTCCAATGTATTGCGCATTTCTTGGATTGAATCATTGTCAAATTGGCATCTTAAGATGGGTATCATCATTAACAACACTGTCTGTGTTCGTTTGCGTGCAGCTGAGATATTTTACTTGAAAAACTTGTTTATTGTTGTTTGCTGAAATCTGTAATGTTCACACATGTATTGGTGTAGTTAGATGAGCTGGACAAGCACATCTAAACTTCATATTAATTGCCACACAAAATACCCCAAAAGCATTTCTATTGACGGTGATATTTTTTAAAGTTATGTGATACGACATGATTATCTCATTACTCAAAAATAATAACTAGATATTTTGCAAAAGAATATACTATTAATAAGAATAAAAATAATCCATCACTTTGGAACAAACAAAGTTCATGAATATAGAAGAGGAAACAAATTGTTCATCATTAAAGTGTTCGAGCGTACATAACTCTTTTATGTTATCGGTGGGGCTAGCATGGCTTTAAAGAAAAATGATTAATTCATATCTTAATTTGCATTTTTATGACATGAAAGATTTATGAAAAAGTCCAAGAATATCTGACACTTTAACACGCAATATAGTGAAACCTTGATTTAACAACCTTCTGATAAAAGACAACATTCTTTTTCCTTTTTTCTTCTCTTTTTCCTTTGAGCAACATTTCTCATTCCGTATGAGTGTAATTATAAGGATGACACTTACGGTAATACGGTGTCGTGTTTAAGTCGGAATGTTTCTAAGACTTCTCTCGGGGCCAGTTTCTCCATGCGGTGCTTCGTGACTTTCATGAGCCGACAGCCCCGGCTAACTAGCGTCACTCCGAGGAGTTGCTCGCGGTCGCGTAGCCTCACCGGTAGCAGGTCCTGTATTTTAGAAAAGAAAATGATTTAAAGACTAACCGGTATGAGCTTGTAGATGGCGCATTACGAAATGTTTCTGATCAGCGCCATTTCATTCCTAATCATGAGATTCCCCTATCAACCCAATTTATATGGTATTCTAGGTATATCTTTGGATTGGTTTCGTGACTATCTGTCCTGCAGAAGCCAGTTTACATTTCTGCCCTACTCTGAAAAAAAGGAAGCAAGAGACAAATCACTCAAATCTGGATTATTGGTACTATGAGAATATACCCAGCATTCCCTACATACAGCCAAAATCTGGACAAGAAATATTCATCTTGCTGCGAGATATTCAATCTAACACTGATGCCAATGCAAGTGACAGACACATTTTGCTCATTTACAAGAAAAATATCTTTTGTTAGTTGCTTCCTTTTGTCACATTAGGGTAGATTTGTTCATAATGTTTTATCCACACTGCTTGACATAGCAAATGGGTACCACAAAGGTCTATATGAGGACCCACTATTGTTTTTAGTTTACATCAATGACATATCAAACGAAATGTCGTTATTAATATTTAATCAATTTGCTGATGATATCAGTATATCTTATTCATCAAGCAATCTCCCAGAGTTTGTTGCAGTAGTAAATAAACAATTATTAAATGTGATTGGTTGAAAGCTTATAAAGTATGGATTACTGTGAAGAAAACAAAAGGTGTTCATTTTAAAAAGAAGGCCTTGAAATTGCACAATATTCACCTATCAATTTTTGTTAACTGACAGCGTGTATAATAGTGTTCGTCGACCATTTTTTTGGTTACATCGCTTAATAAAACGTTGTCATGGTCGAAACATATTAATGTAATATTATCCAAAGTAAGTCGTAATGCAGGTATGGACTTGCAGAAAACTTAATTTATGATGTATACTATCATGTTATTGTCAGAAAAATTGCCCTCTTTTGGATTTGTGTACATTACTTGTGTGGCACTCAAAGAGTAATACGTAAGTGAAATAGGGTTCGTTTGGCCGAACATCTGTTGCATTACAACCTGAAAACGAGGGTTCTTGAATCCGTTCATCCGTCCGTTATGCCAAAGTTTTGTTAAACCGAAAATGATATCAAATTAGTGTGAAAGAGGGCTCAAGTCCTTCTTACATTTCGATCATTTTCATTGAAGTACAAGGTAAGGACAATGACAATTTACAAAGAAGGCGTCTTTACAGCTTTCCGACGACACCAACCTGTGGGCTACTCTTGTCTCGACTTCAGATCTACATTTCCCCTTTTCCAGGCTAATAATCATTATGTATGAACAAGGAACAAAGATGTATTTTATCGAGATTTTTAATCTTTTCCAGTCTTGACTTCAGGCCGACATTTCCCTTCTCCCAGGCTATTGATGTTTGCGTAACTACACGGAAGAGGTAGTTCTGGGTGTTTCGTGGAATGTGCCAAATAAAGAATTATATAAAGTACTGACAGAATTACCGTAGAATGCCCCGTTGACATCAACCCAATAGTCATGTAACATTTCCCGTTCTTTGTCCACTCTGGAAGCAAAATCGTTTTTAACTTCTCCGCCATCTTCGCATCTAGGGCACTACCAGCGTCGTTCCGAACGGCTTTTGATTCCACTTCCGCTTCCGGGGTCACGGCCATGCTGTCAGATGCCTCGAGGTCCCTGCAATGTTCGGCCAATGCGTTGACAAGATCGCACTCTTTCAGGAGAGAGACTTTTCCCTGTGAAGAAAGTTGGATGAGAGAGTGTAAGTGACAATGAGATAGAGAGAGAGAGAGAGAGACAGACAGACAGACAGAAAGAGAGAGAGGGAGAGAGAGACAGAGACAGAAAAAGAGAGAGAGAGAGGGAGAGAGAGAGAGACAGAAA
This sequence comes from Arbacia lixula, assembly GCA_963669155.1. Taxonomy (NCBI): domain Eukaryota; kingdom Metazoa; phylum Echinodermata; class Echinoidea; order Arbacioida; family Arbaciidae; genus Arbacia; species Arbacia lixula. Next base: position 16,575,139 of record OZ022592.1, on the reverse strand, counting down.
GAGAGAGAGAGAGAGAGAGAGTGGGATAGGGAGAGAGAGAGAGAGAGAGAGAGAGAGAGAGAGATGGATGGGGTAGAGGGGGGGGGGGGTTGACAGGAGGCAAGTTGGATGCGTTGGGAGAGGACTATACAGGAATGGAAAAGAAGGCAAATCGAAATTAAGGAGAATAAACAAGTACGCTATTACTAATAGTGCCCCCACACCACGCCTATGTCCACACAATCCCAACCACTACAAACCTACCACTACGCCTTCCACCGCCTACCTACCATTACTAAATGTCTCACAAAATTTAACGGCTATACCCTTAGCATACCTACTGAAGACTAGTATCATAATTAGCTACATACAGGAGGTAAAGCTGCATTATATCATGGAAATTATTGTTTAGGAGAATGTAAAGGGTTTATTGTTTTATATAATTTGGTGTCTCAAGAATTATAGCTTAGTAATTCCAAAAAGCACACATTTGCGTAGAATATGGCGTTTTATCCTAGGAAACTCTGTGCATTATTGCTCTCGTTGTCTTGCGCACATCATTGTCGTCATCAATATAACCCAATTTACCCGAATTTAACATATTCTTTGTTGGACCACACCAAAATGTACGGGATCTGAAACCTATATAATTGTCTTCCGAAAAAATTCTAGCGTTTTAGTCATATGACATGTATGATTTGAACATTTCAAGAAATGTATATTTTAAAAATGTAATCAAACTAGGCTTATAAGAGGAAATTGATCACAAGGTATTATCCGCAAATATTGAATGTGGCCAAACTATTTGGGGAAAAGTCGGTCAGACCAATTTCCTACGGGGATTATGGATGTAGAGGTTGAGGAGAACGTTGATAAAACATTTTGAAGTACGCCAGAGTAATGATATAATTCAGGAAGTGAGTAGGTGTGTGCATGCGTGTGGGCATGGGGGAGAGGGGGGGGGGGGGGGGGGGTGTGGGTGTAAACAATATAGGAATCTAAACGTACACAGGAAGACATTGAACAATATAGAAGAGAGAGAGAGAGAGAGGGGGGGAGGGAGGGAGGGAGGGAGAGAGAGAGAGAAACAGAGAGAGAGAAAGAGAAAGAGAGAAAGAGAAAGAGAGGAAGAGAGAAAGAGAGAGAGAGAGAGAGAAAGAGAGAGAGAGAGAGAGAGAGAGAGAGAGGGAGAGAGAGAGAGAGAGAGAGAGAGAGAGAGAGAAGGGGGGGGGGGAGAAAGAGAGAGAGCGGGAGAGAGAGAGAGAGATGGAGATAGAGAAAGAGAACGAGAGAGAGAGAGAAAGAGAGAGAGAGGGAGAGAGAGAGAGAGAGAAATGGAGATAGAGAAAGAGAGGTGGGGGCGAACTAGGAAACTTAAATAAAACAGGACAAACAGGAAATGACAGCAGCAACAACATAAATAATCAAATATCAATCCAGTTAGCGCAACCCTCTCAACAACTTATTAAGGATGAGTGATGTTTGAAGTATTAGGAGGTGAGGGTACATATTCTACTAACTGTATATGATTGATAACAATCTGTATCCTGATGATCACTTCGTGATTGGCCATGGAATTGGAAGTCACATCACGTGTCTTGCAGGAAATACACTTCACACGTGACACAAAACACGCATTACAACACGAAATATGTATCAGAGAAACGAAGCTGTTGAAACGCGCACGTATTGGATGTAATAGATTCGTTGTTGTTTTGCGGTTAACAACACGCACGCTACGCGAAGTTCGTTTGTTCGTACGTGCCACTTAGAAAGCACGTATTCACACAAATCCTGGTGAACAAAGAAATAAAATGGAGTGAACACACTCATAACCACGGCATTTGCAAATCAATCCTGACTATCATTTCAATTCCGATTTGGCAACACGATTTACAGACATATGTTTAATTAAGGAAACGTACAGCTTATTTTACCTCATAAATCAGCTCCTCTTTGTAACAAATTTAACTCTCGGATTGGATTTAAACAATCTCGCCTTTTCACACAACTTGTGTTAAACTCGACAATATGTCATATTTGCAGTATTCAAAGGGGCCTCT